>QFDD01005140.1:0-10218 GCA_006871305.1 Vachellia collinsii | reverse complement strand
AAATTATGAGAAATTATCATGGGGATTTTTTTCAATTATTTTTATAGAGCCCGGACAAAATAGGTGTTTACACAATACATATACATCCCCCTTTTTTTTGGGTATATGAGGAAGAGAGTGAATGACTGAATGTGCGGTGAGCAGAGTGTGCCAATGAATTCAATAAATGCAATAATTTTAATAGTTAAATACAGATAATTAAATAGGGGCAAAATAGGAACTTAACAAAAAGAATTCGAGAAAACCTGTAAATATATATCTTATAAATAGGAAACACATCATACCTAAAAATTGTCTTATAAAAACGAATCCTTCAAGGATTAAGTCGGCTGCAACAGCAACATCATAATTTGTAAATACTCATGCACACCCTATTTAATGTACACTGATTCTGTCAGGACTTCATTTTCTACAAGTGACATGCTGCAAAAAATTATTCCAAACAACCTTTTGATTTTGTAAGACAATGCACTACCTCGCCAAAACTTTCATGATCAATATCAGACAAAAATCATCTCCAAAAATGGAAGAACAAGGAGGTCATTACAGTACTAAATAGCAGCGGATGCATTCTCTATCGGAACTTTTTCAATCTTTGCTTTAGTTGAATCACCTTGCAGATCAAAAATCAGTGTCAGCTGGAACCACCTTCAATAATTTTCCGAGGTCATAGGACTTGAAGTCCTTCCCATAACATAAACTTAGATCCAATGCCGTTTTCCCATCCTGAAACACAATCATCCATTGAAATTACTCAAAAGAGAAAGGAGAAATCCAAGAATCAGTTCAAACCAAATCTTTATATCCAGAAAAGTGAATACATAATAGTACATTCATGAAAGATTAAAAAAAATTCTAAAATAATTCAAAATATCCTCACTTGAAAACTCTTGCACAACCTAGATATAACATTTAAAGTTATATATATAACCAAAAGTCTTAATTGCAGCAAATAATATTCAAATCACGGTTTTAGACCAAATCTAACCAATCTGTAACAAACAAGAAGCAGATGACCGGTTGCCTATATATATCCAGTATGGATACAAATAGGGGCATGCCAACAAAAATGCTGGTGTCATAGTACTCTATGATGCAGAAGTTAAGAACTAGTTCAAATAGCATATAACGAACAAGAATTCAAAACACAAAGGAAGTGATGGATGGACCAACTAGGCTCTCCAACACTAGATAAACCTACGAATACACCTAAACGGTAGAAAATACAATCAGATTAGTAGCATGTTGAAAGCATAAGATCAATCTTCAGTGGAATGTAAAACAAAATTACCTCATTTCTTCTTGTCTTATCAGCACCATTGACTAACAAAATTTTTGCAATATCTCTATCTCTGCTTTGAATAGCAACGTGCAATGGGGTCCAGCCTTCCTGAACATTAAAAGGTATAAAAGTCATATACAGTAAGTAGAAGAGAATATTATCTGTATGAATAAAAAAAATCAATCTCTCTTTAAATAAAAAGCTCACATTATCTGCAATGTTGACGTCAACCTTATATTTAATCAATAACTTGACAGTTTGCTTGGCACCAACTTGAACTGCATAATGAAGTGGGGTAGCACCATCCTACTACAACAATGACCATATGAATACTGATGCTCTTTGAAAATAAGTCAGCAGCTTTAGAAGCTATGTCAGGATGTATCCTTACCTTATCCTTGACATGAGGACTTGCACCTTTCCGTAAAAGATGGCTTATTACAGCTTCTTTCTTTCCTATGATAGCTATATGAAGTGCGGTGAGACCTTCCTGCTTGATCAAATAAAGCTAAATTACATCTATGCAAAAGCTGTTGCACAACATCACATGCTCGTAAACCAAAATATGAAGAAACTCACCTTGTTCTTAAGATCAATATCAACACCACTTTCAAGCAGCTGATCCATACATCTTATCTGTGTTGATAGCGCTAAAGTGTGCAGTGGGCTCCATTTTACCTAAAGAACAGAGATATGGGACCTAAGTGACTGACAGCAGTTTTCAACATACAGCCTTCTAAAACAAAAGAAACGTGGATAAATCTATTGATGCTTAAAATGAGGTTAGTATGTATAATTTCAAATGTGTGTTCCACCTATAATAATAGCTTAGAAGTTAGGAAAGTAGGTGCAAATATGAACAGTTTCAGACATACAGTTGAGATTTTTTCCAAGTTTGGCGTCACATTCTGTTGCAATACTGCTCTTTCTTCAGGCTCCAAAAGTTGTTCAACCTCTGCAATGAAGAAAATATGTGGTTTTAGAGGTAGGCAATTGTCTGGGTCATAGTATATGCTAATTGTCAGCCTTCTTTAATCATTTTCCTTTACTTACAAACTTTCCATAATCTATAGTTTCTTTTCTTAAACCATAATATATTCAAAGCAAGAAGTCCAAGTTTCACAGCAAAGGGGATAAGGTTTTAGGAGAGGGGGGGCATAGGAATAGAAAAGGTGCCTTTTTTAATATCCTCCTCATACTTGTCCACTGAAATAACACTATTAACAGCTGATGAAGTTATCTCTTCCTCTTCCCAATCACTTTCAAAGCCATAGTTCTCATCTGCCGTTTCCCCTTCTTCTTCTTCTTCTTCTTCTTCATCATACTCACTACTGCTGCCATCATCAGGTTCTTCCCAAGTTCCTTGTTGCACCTGAAAATGTGTCAATCCTTGTCTAGATTGAATTACCTGAGAAATCCTGAGTCTCTTGACTTCATAGTGTTTCTCAGAAACAGAGAGACAGCACCTTCCTTGGCTTGGACAACAAATAAAACTGATGCTGCTTTTGATATTAACATAAGATTTGGTTCTTGAAGTAGACAATGGTATAAGTTGATTACTAAAAACAGACGTTGGTGAACAATAGCTCATCTCTGCATCTCCCTGAAAAGAACTGAAGAATAAAAAGCAGAAAATTACATACTCGTCAGTTGCAACTATTGAAGATTATATGTATAAACACTTAGGCACTGTTTAATGTGAAGGAATTTGAGGAATGGAAAGGGAGAGGGAGTTGGAATCTACAAATAAGTCTGATTGGCATACATAAAAGGCTCTGCTTTTATGCTGCTACGATCAAATTGCCTATTTATCCCATTAATTATTTTCTTTCATTAGCTTTCATATGGAACATTTATAATTGAATTAAAGTACGATGAAATTTTTACTCATTAAAATTGTGCCTACATGGTGCACATTTGCTAATTATAGCTACTAAAACTTATTATATATTTCCAAGAGGTTAAATTTTACTATAATTGTAAATTACATGATTAGTGGTCGCCATTTACCATTCTATTAGCATTCAAGCAATTTAACTTTACCACACCAATCTCACAGTGGATAATGATTTTCATTATTATTCAGTAAAGAAAGAAAAACAAGATTTAATATAAAGATAAGCAAGTACATTCACTTAGAAGCATTCGGGAAACTAGCTTAATGAGTGATAGTGAAGTTCAACAAAGTCACAAGTTACATTTTGCAAAGAAGAGGAAGGTGAAGAGTTATCAAAGGCTAAAAGATTCCTGGTAAATTAAGAAAAAAGGAATATAATCGATGAAAGGCACTTCAAAACCATGTTCTGACACGAAAGGCAGAAACTTCTAGTCAGTGCAAAATCGCTTACAAAGAGGATCCCCAATGAATATAACAACGAAGCAACTGCCAATTCATCATCCAAGGCGCACACAAAGGAGGAAAGCAAAAGAAGAGAACCTAAGAACTAGCCATTAACCAATGCGGCCACCAGCAATTAAGACCTAAACACAACATGTGGTTTTCACTCGTCAGGCTTTTCCCCAACAGAAAAATTTTGCAAAACTTGTGCAGACCAAAACGTCAGCTGATTTCTTTTTTTGGAAAAAAATATCACAGAAGCAAAAGTTCCACTTACAACTTGTGGGGGCTGAAAATAGAGATAGCTCGACAGTAGTGGAAAGCATCCCAGACTATTGAAAGCAGGATAGCGAAATGTGAAGTAAAAGAAAGAATCAAGAAGGTTCGCTGACTGCTACTAAGAACCTAAACAAAAGTTCTTTTAACGATCAGAGCCCTATCGAGTTGCCTTAGCTTGTTTGGGGAACTCGCGCTAGATTTTTAACCATAAATAACGTGTGCCGAAATGGGGAAAACGAGAGCAGAGACGAAGCCAATATTGAGAGGTTACCGGATAGCGAAGGAGAGAGGGTGAACAAAGAGAAGATGCTCACCAGTTACAGATTCTCCTACGGACGATGACAACCAGGCACCGGCGACCTCTTTGTTCGAAGTCGATAACAGCAGCGAAGAGAACGGATAGGCCAGGCTTTTCCACTTGGATGCTTGATTTATATGCGTGTCTAATCTGGTCAATTTTTCCATCTGATTAAGGGCTTATTTGTCAATTTATTTTAAAATCATTTTCATATAAATTAAAATAAAACTCCTTTCACATACTTATTTTTAAATTGCGTATAATTACTTCCCCAAAACTAATCACAGACAAATTATAAAGGGTCTGCATTTCCGTTCACATATTGATCCTACTATAACTACTATTAAGGTGATTTATAAGCTAAATAAAATTTTTAGCTTGATTTTAAATAATATGTCATATGCTTAATATTAAGAACCACTTCATTAATATGGATTCATTTAAAAACTAAATAAATTACCTAGCTTGATTTTAAATAATATGTCATGTCCCGAAAATTAACACTGATCGTTAACATTTTTAATGAAAAATGCAGTATTATTCCATTTTAAAACTTTCAGAATAATATCGGTTATGAGTCATGTAAATTAATTTAAAAAAATAATAAATATAAATAATTTAAAGTAATTTATTTAGTTTCCGTAATTTCTTCAAATTAGTTTGTGCCTTGATATTTGATACACTAAAAAATTCTTTAAGATATTACACACACATTGAAAAAATAATCAATGGTGCATGAAATAAGGCTATTGATCTTGATTAGCAGATATTTTTGTAAATCTCAAACCTAAGGCTTGCCTTAGTATGAAAAAGGAAATAAGGCTATGAATCTTCAATGATTTTGAGTGTTGAAGAATGCCATGTCTCCTGGGGAAGTCTCATATACTGATTTTAATTTTAGATAAAAAAAAAGTATACTGATTTTAATTTTTACTTCATTTCCAGCATTTTATATATTCCAATCCAGTTGAAAAAATGTTTAGTTATATCATTCGATTAAATTTAAGGCTTCAATGCACAGAACCCCGAATTTTGGGTTAGTGGTACATAACCTCGTTGACATTCAAAAATTTAAATTAAAAACCATATTATTTCATATTTTGTATGTCATCTTCCATGCTGTTAAAATCATCATTAAAGGTAATGGTTTTTATCATATTATAATTTTTATTATATACTGTGCCATTTAAAAATAACACTTGACATTTCAGATATAATTTTAATTGTTTTTAAATACTTAAAAATATTTAAAAATACAAATTCTTACACAACTATTTTAATAGTAGGGGAGTTGATAGACAAAAACATAAAACATTAGGATTCTTAAATTAAACTTACAAATGTTAAGAACGTCATGTGCAACTTTTTTTTTTTTTTTGCCAGAAACATGTGCAACTTACTCAAAAAGTTGATGTGAAGCTAGACATTTAATTATCCAAAAGTTCGATAATAATTGATAGACTTATAATGACAAGTTCAAATGTGAAAAATTATAACAAATTTATACTTATTTGTTCTCAAAATTTTTCCATCATTAGATCATTTCCTTCCGATTTTGTAGTAATTTCTGGAACAAAATTGGAAAAATAGCAACAGAATCCCATGAAAGCATGATAATATCCAAAAAGTCCCATGAATTTCGCCCTCTTGAAGAATGGTCTCTTGGGACCCTAGTGAAATATGAATCTCATATGTCATTACCCTTATTCCTTTAGTTATAAAAAAACAAAAAAGAAGAAGCTTTTAGTTCACTTCTAGTGCACGAGTTGTAGATGATGCGATGAGTAAGGGAAATATGATATTTTCTAGATAATCTTTTTGAACCTACTCTCCTCTTGATTTTAGACAGACTTGACCAAGCGCAAAGGTAAGGTAGATGATGCTTTTCTCCATAATTATGATTTGAGATCATTATTATAGGTTTTTTTTTCTTTTGCGTGAAAATCTTCTCTTATTGGCAAAGGTTATGGCTTAAGCTCATATTTGGAAGAGTTAGTCTAAAATAAGGAAGTAAAACAAACTTGTGTTGAAATGTGCTTTGTCCACGGTATTTAGTGTTATTTTTGGGTTTGCACTGTGGTTGCGTATAATAATGGGACGATGCTATGCTTTTTCGGTTGGTAATGGATGTGTTCCTTTTTTTTTTTTGGTCAGGGATAAGTAGGAACATGTGAATGTAATGAGGGTTGCTGTGTTGTTTGGCTAGAAATTTGTTGTGGATAAGTGCATGTGCAATTATCAATATGGATGTTTTAGTTGGTAATACAAATCGTTTGTTACAAGTTATCAAGCTTATGGCCAGTACCTCTAGGAAGAACTTGTTCTTTTCCTTTCATATGGGGAGACTTTATAAATAGCAGAGAAGATAATATTTAATATGTTGGTGATTGTGTGAGAACAATATGTATAAAGGAAGGCACAATGTATGAGGAGTTGAGAAAAATCATATCATCAATAAGTGGAAATGAAAGTAATGATACTGTTGTGAAATTCACAGTTGCCTTTGATACATTAACATTTGTGGATCTTGCTGATCATGAAGGAGTAGACCATTTAATCCATTTTAATAGAGATAGTGCTCATGTGTATGTTAGAGAGAATGGAAACAATGACAACACACAATCGATAATTGTCAATGTTGAGATTGATTAGGAAAAGGAATTATTTCATAGCAACTCGAGTTTATTCATATAACTCAAGTTACACATATTATTTAGTTTTCCATTAATGGTTTCAACTCAAGTTGTGATGGAAAACTCAAGTTCTCACGTGTTGTTGTATAATTTCGAAGGTCGAAACTCGAGTTTTTGAAATAGAACTTGAGTTTATATTAGGAATGTTGGGTTCTCAACTGTCATATACTTGTCAATCTTGCTAAACTTGTCAATGGCGGCATGTGGATTTATCAATGATGGCATGTGGACTTGTTAATGATTGCCTTCTGAACTTGTCAATAGTGGTTTGTAGACTTGTCAATGGTGGTGTGTGGACTTGTCAATGATGGATTCTGGACTTGCCAACGGTTGCTGTTAGACTTGTGAATGATAGCTTATGGACTTGTCAATGGCTCTTGGACTTGTTAACAAGGTAGGAACTTGAGTTTTATGCCACCATTAACAAGTCTAGAAGGCAACCATTGACAAGTGCACAAACAATTCAAAAGGCAACATCTTAAAACTCGAGTTTGAAGTAATATTTTCTATCATAATAACTCAAGTTATTTCAATAAACTCAAGTTACATACTTTCATTCTCAATGTCATTTTGTATTAAAAACTCGAGTTATTGAAGCTGTGGGTAACAATTTTTAAGCTCGAAACTCGATTTTCTCAATTTCAAATACACTCTGACTTGAACTCTCGCTTCTCTGACTTGAGTTCATCTACTCCTCTCCTTCACCCAGATTCAAATTTCTTCTTATCAACAGCCTAAAAACCGTTAACTTTCACCTATTAAGTCCCCTCCGAAGATATCCATTTCTCCAAATCTTCTCCATTTCTCACATTCTGTTTCTAAGCCCTAAATCCCTTCATACCTGTCGAATCTCATATCAATCAATCTATATTTGTCGCTTATGCTCTCAACTTCTGAGTGACGGCAATAGCGATGACGTCTTCACCGGCTCTCAGTGTAGCGTCTCCTCAGGCGATTATAAAGGAATGCTAGGGTGATGAATTTGAAACTACTCCTTGGCTCCTCGATTTGAAACTTCTCTGGCTTTCAAAATGGGTTTGAAGCAGGGGAAGTGTTTCCTGTGTTAAATGAAAGATTCTTATGTTTCCTTTTTAATAATCGAGGGTGAGGGCATAAGGGTAATGACATATGAGATTCATATTTCACTAGGATCCCAATGGATCATTCCACAAGAGGGCGAAATTCATTGTCATGCTTCCATGGGACTCTGTTGCTATTTTCACAATAAAATTTGGGCCTACTCATTGATACAAAATGAATGGAAACTCTATCCATCAGACTTAAATAAAAAACAAAATGACAAATAGGGACACAAAATTGAATGAATGATTACCATGTACTTTCTGAAGATCTCATCCCACATATACCTATTTCTACTAACAACTAATCAAGTGTTTATTTGAAAAACTCCCAAAAATAGTTAAACAATCACTTTTACGTAATTAAGATAAAGTTCATTTATGAGTATATGAAATTTCGTAAAATTATTTAAAATAAGGTAATTTATGAGTTAACGTGTAAAAATACCTATCAATCTGATATGCACCCAACATAATAGAATTTTTTGGGTGCAAAATAGGGCTAAACAATATGGCTGTTAAATTAGCTTAAACTCTGCCTATTATAATATAAAAATACCAAAATACCCCTATTTCATAAAACTTTGTAACCTTTAAAAATATTATATATCTTTATCTAAATTATTTTTTCTGAAATAAAATAACATGAAAACATATATTTAATAAATAATTTGATTTTAAAATATTTGTTGATATTAATGTTAATATAATTTTTTATTATCATATTTAATTTGATATTATATTTGATATATATTAAGAATACTTTAGTTATTTAACTATTTATTAAAAAAATTGTATCTAAGGACATTTTAGTTTTTTTAACTATTTGTCCATTTTTTCTACTTGCTCTCTTCAATCCAAACATGATGTATGATAATATTTTTTCTTTGGTTTTCTCTTCTCTCCATTTTCTCCCGTGCGGTTTTCTTTCCTTTCAACTTTTTCTTCCCCATTCAAGCGGGGCCTAAATGATGGACTGGAGTCAACAAATTGCCAATCCAGTGTGAGTTGTTTTAACTTGCACGGCCTAATCTACAGGTTAGGTTGGGAGTGCTTGTCAAACAACCAAAATCAATTAAAAAAAAGCTTTTACGGAGATTAAAACAAAACTCCTTTTACATGTATACCTGGGATTGCGTAAAACACTTAAAAAAACTAATCCAAGTACCTTTTTTGTAATATCTGTATTTTCTGTAACCAGAAATAAAGGCTGAATGTATAACTATAGATTAATTAAAGGCCCAGAAGGTAAAAGAGGAATTTTGGAAAAGTAGGGATCAAAATGACATTTTTTTAATTTTAAGGACCAAAGTGAGAATTTGAAAGTTGGGACCAAATTGCTATTTATGAAATTCAAAGGCATTTTACTTAAAATTTAACCAAAATATCAGAAAAATTTTCAGGGCATCAAAAGATAGAAAAAAATTTATTGATTAATAATTGATGCCTAATTTAAGATAAAATGATATAAATAACCTTTGTGAAAATTTTAAAGGTTATTCAATGTTTAACTATTTAACAAAATAAGTAGTCAAATATAATTATTAAAAATACCCAAAGGCCTTAAATATTTGATTTTAGAGTTAGGAAAATAGCTTAAGAATTTAGTATTTTTTAAAATTGATTTTAAGAGAAAGTCAAAAATAGTTTGCCGGAACGGAAGAAAAATGTTAGGAAAAATCCTGAAATAGGGTTTTTTTTAAAAAAAATTAATTAAAGACACATCTATAATGAGAATTAAGAAAGGAAAAATGATAATAAGAGCAATGGAATTATAGAAATTTTTAAGGATAGTCTAGTGATCACAAAATCCCTAAAAAACATTTTCAAAATAAAATTTTCGAGTAAAATAACCCTAAAGCTACTTCACTTTTATAAAACATATTGTGGAGATATGAGGAGTGCTACTTGGTGTCTTTATATTCAAATAGGGAAAGCAAGAAAAATATTAACTTAAAGTGGTAGGTTACATCAATGTAAAGTTACTCTGTCAGTGTAAGTGTACACCACAATTTTTTTTTAACTTATGGATAGATTTCAAAACACCTCTTCAGCCCATTTTTCTGTCATTGTTTGAACAACCAGAGGAGAAAACAAAGAAGAGCAAGGCGTGACACAAGAAGAGGCAAGAAAGAAGAGAAATCAAGTGGAATCCAAGGTAAAATCTTTATTATTTCTACGAAATTGATCTACAAGCTTTTCTCTTCCTTCTGAATAGTATAGTTTTTGATATGGTGGTGTGTTTGGGC
>QFDD01005137.1:0-10336 GCA_006871305.1 Vachellia collinsii | reverse complement strand
GTTTTTCCTAGTAAGGTTTTTAACGAGGCACAATATTTGTCTAAGAACATCCAAGGGGGAGTGTTATAGAATAAGATGTGTGGTGTGGATGTTCTTGTGACTTGGAGATTCCACTCAAGACATTATGCCCTTTAACCTCCCAACTTTAATAGTCTTAAGTATGTGTTCCCTATAACCCCCTATTGTATCATTAAGGTGCTTAATACCCTTGTAACTCCTTAGCTTTGTGATCAATGCCTTGGACCCTATAAATAGGGACAATGTTCTAAGCCTTTGGACACATACAAGTGATCAAGAGAATACACTTTTCTCTCTCAATTTCTTCTTCTATCTTTCTCTTCTACTTCTAAACTTTTCTCATTTTCTATCAGTTATATAATTGATTGGGCTAAAGGAGCATGAAGTTTGAATCTTAAGATACTATCTTTTTACAAGAAAATCTTAAGATATTATTTTCTTTTCAAATTATAGTCCCATTAGTGATTAGAGTCGGGAAAATGGCCAAAGTCCATCAAGGATTGGTGTAACATCTCAAATTTAAAGTTCAAGGATTATGTTTAAATAAGAGTTATTAGGGCTATTTAAGCATAATCATGGTTGATTTGAGGATTAAGGTCTAATTTTGACTTAGGAAGGGTGTTGGGAGCTCCTAGGTATGTTTTTTTGGCTAAGTTTTCAGAATGGCTTTCTGGAGCCATTCATCATAGCAAAAAAGGTCATTCACCATGGTGGATGGAGGCTTTTGTGGTGAAAGACTCTATGTGTAGTTCGTTGCAATGAAGAGGGATCTTTGTTAAAGTATACAGAGTGATATTGTATTGAAAGACTCTATATACTCTAACACTCCCCCACAAGTGAGGGACTATAAATGTCTATAGTGCCTAACTTGCTAATCAGCCTATTTTGTACATCTTTTCCAACAGCTTTGGTTAAAAAGATCAACTTCTTGATCATTTAACTTAACATGCTTAAGGCTAATCAGCTTATCTTGCAGCTCAAAATGGCAATCAATTTCGATGTTGTTTGTTCTTTCGTGAAATACCAGATTATTTGCAATGTGGATGGTAGCTGTTCTATAAATAAAATCTACACATACTGCTCATGTCTTAAACCCAGCTCTTGCATGAATCCTATCAACCAGACAACTTCTAAAGTGGCTAAAGCAAGTGCCCAAATGTTTATGCAGTAAATTGAAATCTATACTAAGGGAAACTGCAGCAGCAACATCTTTGCCAATTTCAAGGATGTATAGCTCATCTATCATCCTATCAATCCCCTTCATCCTCCCACTGTGAAGGTCCTATATCAAACACACATTAAGAAAAAAAAGAAACAACATATCTTTGTTGTCTAGTTAATTTAGGAATAGAGATCAGATTAAATTTCAACCGTGAGGCAAATAAAACATTTTCCAACGTTAGGTTATTAGTCAATTCAACTCGACTGACATGTGTAATTCCAATTCAATCTCTATTAGGTATTGACCTATCATTAACTCAATATTCATCTAACAATGACAGATTACCGACCATGTGGGTAGTTGCTCCAGAATCAACAACCCATTTAATATGTACATTTGAATGAGAATAAGAAGACAAACATGTACCAGTAGCATTTAGTGCATGAACCGTGGCCTTTGAGTCTTCAACATCGCAAGGAAGCGTTCATATGTTCCTTGGTGAAGGAGGGTGAAGTAGTAGTGTCTGGATTGTCATGGGTCTGATGCACTTCCAATTGATTGACACTTGCCTCTTGTGTTTGTCGTCCCTTATTGGGTTTAAAATTGGCTGGATACCCAACTATTTCCTAGAAAATATCCTTGGTATGCCCTTTTTTGTGATAGTGAGTGCATTCCAAGGTTTATTCAGTGTGTCCTCTTCTACTTGCTCATCCTTGTCCTTGGGCTGCCATTGTTGCACTCTCAATTGGAGTATTTTTCGAGCTCTCAACGATGGTCTTTTGGGCCTCATCATCAAAAACCATAGCAAAGGCATAATTGACCGAAGGTAATGGGTGCATAAGCAAGATTTGACTTCTTGCTCTAGAAAAGGATTTATTTAGCCTCATCAAGAATTAGACCAATCGTTGGCTCTGAACAACCTCTGCATAGGCCTTCAATGTTGCACACTTACAGTTAGGAATAGGCATTATGGTGGACTGTTCTTCCCATAATTGTTTCAACTTTGTATACTAGCTAGAGATGGAGAGTGAGTTTTAACTCAAGGAGTGGATCTCTGGATGAAGGGAAAACATCCAAGACCTAGTTGTTTCATTGTATCGTTCTTCTAGATCTATCTAAACATCGCGCGTGTTCTGGTAGAAAATCACGCTATTGGAAATTTCCTTTGACACTGTATTAAGAATCTAGGAGAGGATAATAACATTTATCCGTTCCCACTATTCACGGAGCCCCTCATCTTGCGATTCCTTTGTGCACAACCCATCAACAAATCCAAGCTTGTGCTTTACTTAGAGAGCAATTATCATCTCGCAAGATCACATCATATAGTCATCACTTTCGATAAGCTCCTAGTATGTAATGGAAGTCCCCCTGAGTGTCAGAAGGGTGTAAAAGAAGTGGATGATTGTAGCAAATGATGCAATCCAATAGGATGCATCAAATTCAAATAAGCCTTTTGAAATTCCAAGTGAACCAGTTGTGAGAGCAAGAGCCAAAAGAATTAATGAAGCATTAAGTGGGCTTGTGCAAGAGGTTTTAACAAAGCAAATGGTATTTGTAACAACAAATGAGAATGAAGACTCCAAGGACATCATTAATTTGATTTGGGCTAAAAATGGACTTGTAGATCATATTTTAGGCTTTGAGGTTTCAAATTAAAGGGCTTGGACTGTGGATTATACATGGAAGGACTCATTTGGGCCTAAATAATCACATTTTAGGCCTAGGATTCTTGTACCTTTTGTTTATTTATTTATGCAAAATTCTGTATTTTGAATTAGATAGGATTAGATAGAAGATATTTTTTTTTTGAATATCCTTGTCCCTAGATTTTAGGATAGATATCAAATTTAGATTGAATTTCATATTTTTAGGATAGAATTTTAGAATATAATCTTTATAAATACATTGTACTCCTCATTCTTGAATCAAATCAGATTATGTTTTGAGGTTTGAGATTAAAAAATTGCATTCTTGCAACTTCAAACTTAAGAGAGGATTCTCTCTAAGGTTCTTTATTAAACTAACAGACTTATCAAGGCTTGATCATCCATATGGCGTCTTGATCGGACACGGTTTTGTCACTTTCCTGTTCGATACAAAATGATTGCACCAAAATAATGTAATATAGTGGGCAACCAATTGTTCTTCTCAAGGAGCGATTTATTGATTATCCTAGTCTAAATTGGTAATTAAAAACATGTTGAACTTGGGTAAAACGGGGGCTTTGATTTAAGAAAACTATGGTGCAATAATAAAACAATGCAATAAGTAAATCTTTTTGGTATTTTGCTTTAATGATGAATGGTTGAATCAAAGTGAATGTATGGTGAGATAGGCCCTTGATGATGAGAACTCAACTATCATTGCTCTAAAAAATAATTTGGAAGTTTATAACTCTCTAAGTCTAGATAAAAACCCCCAAGCAATCCTTAGGTCTAATGCTTTCATTAATGAAAACTCACTTGGATCCAAGTTAATTACCGCCTCTTAAAACATTGTTTAAAATCACTTAGAGTGTAATTGAATGGATGATGTAAATGCTCCAATGATTGTAAATCAACAACCAAGGAATCCAAGCATACACATTAACTATCGACAATCATTGATAATTAATTGAACACAATGGATTAATCATAACTGCAATGCATATTTGTAATTCAGCATAAACACATAATCCAATCAAAATACATAGTCCACTCACAAAATCACAAATTTGTAATCTTGGTTTGCATGGTAGTCGAAATTCCTAAATCTATAAATAACCAACACAAGTTCAAACATAGATGAAGACTAAGAACAACCCCCTAATGTGTCCATGAGCTCAAGCTTTGTTCTCCCTCACCAAGAGACCAATGATTTAGCCTCTCATTGCTTCAAAACTGTAGTTACCACCACAGGTATGTTTTGCCATGAGAGGAGTGGAAAGAGGGGATGAAAATATATAGAAGGAGGTGATGGGAGTAGTTTCGATGCAATAGAGTTGTAGGAAATTGTAGATAAATGGAGGAAAATGGAAGATGAATGGATGGGGAAGGTTGGAGTTGAGAAAGGGCACTACTGAGGGCTCTCCTTTGCAATATCTGTAAAGTGAGAGATGATTTTCTTCGTGGTGGCTACCTCCCATATATGTAGTAGATGAATGACCTAATACAAAATGAGTAGCTTCAGTAATAAGCACTAAGGTCACGACCTAGTAGAGTTAGGTCGCGACTTGGGAACAGTCAAGTTGCGACCTGGAGCAACTGTGTCGCGACATGTGGCAAAATGTACATCTTTTGAAGAATACATCTAAGCCACGACCTGAACATTTAGGTCACAACCTCATAGTGGCAGAGGGCTCCTTTGATTATTTTTAGCTCTTCATGAACTTGTGCCTCCTTCAATATTCAACTTGGGTCTCTAAATCTCCTCCAAATACTACAAACAAAAGTAAAAAGATTAAAGATAGGGCAATTATAATTGGATGAAGTAAATGGCTCCTTTCTACCTTTAAATAAGCACAATGCAATGCATGAATCAATATAATCAATCATGGTATAAATGCATGGAAAGTGAGAGTAAAGGTGTTACAAAACACCATAAAACACTCAAGAAAACCATGTAAATATTGGGTTCTATCATTTCTTCGAACACTTAGGGTTCTTATTCTTCTGTGTTCAAGGGTTTAAGTAGATCAATAACCTTTGTTTAGCGTTCTTGGGGTGAAAATATTTTGGATTGACTGTGGGTTCTTAGGATCTTTCCCTTTGGTTTTACACCATCTTGGTATCAGAGCTTCAATTCTCAACTTAGGTTTTATCTTTCTATTCATTCATTTTAATTTTCATCAATTTGTTTTTCTTTTCTTGTGTCTGCTCGTTTATGTTCATGATCAAAATTTTGTACATCTATACATCCACTTTTCTTTGTGTTTTTCAATGTTTAATATTTTTTTCATAGTTCAAAGTCTCATCTTTCTGCTCGTTTTGGAATCATTTCAATCCGATATTTCTAGATCCAGTTTATCCATTTCAAATTGAGTGCATTTTCTAGGATTTCTGGATTCCATTTACTTATTCTAAATCTTTGTGTCAGTTTTTATTTTTTGAACAATCCTTTATCATTCTTGAACATTCTTTGTGTCCTTCTTGACTGCCTTGAACAATCTTCGTGACATTCTTGATTCTCTTGAACAATCTTTGGCTCATTCTTGATTTTCTTGAACAATCTTTATGTCAGTCTTGATTTTCTGAATTGCTTAGTTCTTTAAAGAGCCTCAAGTAGATTTGGAGATTTCCGAATAGGTTAACCTTTCGAACTGCTGCTGAATCCATGGGTAGGCAAGAGACAACCTAAAGAATTGAAACATCTTAGTAGCCAGAGGAAAAGAAAGCAAAAGCGATTCCCATAGTAGCAGCAAGCGAAATGGGAGCAGCTTAAACCATGAAAATGGGGTTGTGGGAGAGCAATACAAGTGTCGTGCTACTAGGCGAAGTGGTGGAGTGCTACACCCTAGATGGGTAGAGTCCAGTAGTCGAAAGCATAACTAGCTTACGCTTTGACTCGAGTAGCATGGGGCACGTGGAATCTCATGTGAATCAGCAAGGACCACCTTGCAAGGCTAAATACTCCTGGGTGACCAATAGTGAAGTAGTACTATGAGGGAAGGGTTGCGGAATTTAAAGATTGAGAAGAAAAGGGTATCAGTATGTATGGTGAGAAATAACTTCTAAAGGATCTTCAATTCTTGCTAAAATGACTCCAAAGGATAACTGCTAATGCAGATGAATGAATGTCTAATCAAAACTCCAAATCAAAATGATACTTTTATAGAAAGCTGAAAGAGTTGAAACAAGGCTCCATGTATGTTGTTGTTTATTATCAAGAGCTAGAGTTTGCTATGGTAAGAGCTTGTGTAAAGGAAACTCCAAAGGCCACTAAGGATCTTTCCCTTTGGGTTTGCACCACTTAGTGAGTCTACCATTGATCCTTCACCTTCTTTCTTGCTTCCCATCAGAAAGTGAAAAAAAATTCTTTCAAGTTTTATCTCGGGAGTTCGCTTAGGTATGCTCGTGTTGAGTTCTTGAAGTACCGTGCTTATATCCATGAGAGTCCTTGTTAACTTGACCTCTTCTTCTTTGGGAGATGGTTAACATGTCTGTGAGTCAATGACATGAAGGGTGGATGATGTTTCAATCTTGGGCCTCTTCTTGAGAGTAGCCCATCAAGAACATGTATAGGCTAGAGTGACCTACTGCTTTGATACCATGTTTACCTATGAGCATGAGCTTGATGAAGGGAAAATTCTGAACAATGCAATTCTCATTTCTTGATTTTTTGTTTGTGTAGTACACATGTGATATTTATAGACCTGTATTCAGTGTTGGATGCTTGTGTGTGTATGGCCCATTGGCCCAATAACTAATTATAGTTAAACAACTAATACAATATCACTCTATATACGCTAACCATCTTCTCCACAGCAAATCAGTAGAAGCATAGAGTATACTCTCTGTATCGTTTGCCATAACAAAGAGAGATCTTCAGCGTGGCGAATGATCTAGAGTAGAGGGGTGCTCTGTGTCATTCACCACTGTGAAAGGGGTGGTTTGCTGCATCAAACCTGTCGTACCGAGTGAGAAAGCTTTGCTCTCTGAGTTGTTTGCCATGGTGAATGGTCATTGTCTATAAATATGTTATTCACGAATGCATTTGAGAAATCACATGTTGAGTTTGGGATTCAACAGTCTACTAGGGTTTTGCCATTTCGAAGCTAGGGAATCCTCTTGGAGCCTAACAACACCTGGGTAAGTGTTCCTAATCCTCCTCTTCCTTTTTCTCTTAGATTATAATGATTTTAAAAAGTTGACCAATCAAATTTTTGATAGATCAAAGTGAGTTTAAACGGGTTATATGGCTTATATAAGAAATTTAATCAATTTATTTTTGTTGTATAGGGACAAATATGAGGTTTTGAGATAGGGTTTGATTAAAGTAAAATTTGAAGTTTTATTGGTTTATATTGTTAAGTTGGCTCAAAAATCGAAAAGGGATATTTTTTTAGGTTTGGAGTCGAAGCATAGAAGTTAAGGTTATGTGATTAATGGGGATTCAAAGAGTGACTTAATACCTCTATTTGTTTGGTTAGCTATTTGAGTAGTTGTGAGACTAATATGTGGTTATGATTGTGTGTTTATGCTAGATTGATTTAAGCTTGTTGTTGGATCTCATAGCTTTGATTGATGCGGTTGTGTGTTGCTAGGCATTAAGTAACCACTTTTCACTATTTATACATGATAGTGACATGTTAGGGCACATTTATTATGAGGAAAATCTAGCAATTGAAAGGGAAAATTAGGATTTTCCATTGGGTGAGTGTGTTTGGTTGGCAAATTTTATAAGAGACTAATTTCTAGTAGTGGCTGATTTTCCTTCATCCATGGGAAGATGACTTCCCACTTATTTTGGTGGTAACCCATTTTTCAAGGTAGTGTGGGTATGCCTAGTGGATCAGATCTTGGCACCTTCAACAAATCTTTGGGATGATCACTATAGATCTTGGGTAGTAGAAATTCAAAAAATGTGGCTTGTGAAATCTATTTGTGAGAAGAGATGACAATAGATAGACCCCCAACCCTCAAGGCCAAGCCATTGGGCCATAGCAAAAAGGATGCCTTGGGTACAAGCAATAACAACAATGACCTTACTTTGAAATTTCTTTTTGATCTTCAACTTGTATGTTTCTATTTCTTCTATGACCCAAACTGGTTTGAGAGAGAAGACTTCTGGTTTAGGGATTATGGTGACACTACTTCTGTAGTCTAATTAGAGGCATTCTTCTTAGATAGGGCTTCTGGTTTTGAAGAATTAATTGTGAAAAATTCGAATTTGATGACAACATTTGAATATTTGTAGTGAAATCAAAGTTTGAACTCAAATTTGGAATCCAAATTCCAATTTGGTGCAAAAGCGAAATCCAAATTTCAATTTGGCACAATAAAAGCAAAGCCCAAATTTGAATTTCATCCCCCCTTTGGAAATTGCTAAATCAATAAAGGGAGAATCCTAAATAAATCTAGCTAAAATATACAAATTCTAATTTAGGCCTATACTTTTATTAAATCCCTAATACTTATTTTGTGGTTTTACTTATATACCCTTTTTAGTTTTAGATAAGAAAATTTTTGAAAAAAGATAGTTGAATTACGCAAATTTTAGAGAGAGAGGGTTGATATAAAATAAATATAGAAAAAGATTTGATGGCTAAACTCCATGTTCAAGAAATCAAACCGGACCAGCCAATTCAGACTGAAAACCAATAAATCGATCCTTGGTCTGGTCCGGTTGAGCAGTTGAACCGATGATCGATTTGAACTAGTGTTAAATTAGTCAAACCATCAAACTGGCAGTTTCGCCAGTTTGGCTCTTTTTTTAAAAAAATCTTAATAGCTAGAAACAGTGAAAAAAATGGAACTAGAGTAGTAAGATGTGATTCATTAATTTTTTTTAAAAAAAAATATGGTAACAAAACTAGCTTTAAATTTTTTATTTTCTATTTAAATAAATTTACCTTGATAACATAAGATAAAATTGATTCATTTTATCCCAATTGTTTTTATCACTGATATTTAATTAAACTCTAAAAATTTAAAATATGGGTAAAATAAAATAATATTCTAGGTTTTATCTATTAATTTTTTTAAAATAAGATATAATTTACTAAATTATATTATTTTAATATAGTCAGTCTGACCTCAATTTGAACCATCAATCCTTGAACCACCATCTCACCCGATTCAATACCTAATCCAATTTTTTCAACATTGGTTGAACTACTCAAATAAACATATGAAGTACATAAATATAAAAAAAAGACCTTTGATATAAAATATATCAAAGTTGATTCTTTATGATGAACTACTTACATCTCACTCTGGTTTGTTCTTGCCATCTTAGAGCATTTTTTTTGGGGGGGGGGGTGGGGTTGCTGAAGAAGAAGGTTGGGGAAAAGACAGGGCGATGGAGTTGGAGGTTTTTGGGAGGGTGTTGAAGAAGACGGTCTTTTGGGGTGAAGATCGGGTGATGAAGTGAGGAGTTTTCTTTATATAATAATTTAAAATAGTAGTGTGGGGCCCATAAAAAATAAAAAGGGAAAATCTCAATAAAAAATGTTTGAACTATTCAAATTTTAATTTGGGTTGATGAACTTAACAAATCCTTAATCAGGTTATCTGACACAATTAGATATTTAGAAATTGGCTCAAATTACTTTCATACCCCTTAGTTATTAAAAAATAAAAAATAATATTATTTTTACCACCAACCCTCACTTAGTGATTCTCCCTTCTTGTCATTACCCTATTCTTCCCCTCCTACTTAAAAGCCTCAAGCGCTTCAATATCGAATATGCATTTCTCCAAGTTCTAAACAGACAAGCAAACATTGGCAAAAAAAAAAAAAAAAGACAAGCAAACTGGTACACCATCAAATCAAACCCACTCATACCTTCATTTTTTTAATGAACATGGAAAATTTGGATGCCCTTGATTCCTTACTATCATTCTCTTCTTTATTTTTTTTGTTTACTATATCCTGCTTTCACACTTCAGATCAGCATTACACATACGTCCATCCGGTTCAAGGAATATCTTGTAACATCTTTTTCCTTTTTTGGATCACTTTCTTAGTAAATAAGTATAAGCAGTTTGCTTATTTTACGGAAGAAAACTTTCCATTGCTCATTGTATATTAATCCTACATTTTCCATGCCAGTAGACTAAAATGGTGGTTAGGATAGAAACAATTAATAACAAATGTTGCTTTCTGTTATGATAAATATGATTATGTTGAGATTTAATATAATTAAATGTTGATACTATATTATATTTTTTTTGCCAATAGTATTGATATTATATTATATTATATATAAAAGTTTCTTTCATTAAATTTAAAGCTAGCTATTAGCTTGTGATTTTCCTATATAAAAGCTTCTTTGTAATCAAACCTAGGTATATTTGATTTTCCTATATCTAATTAGTTCTCAAAATGGTATTAGACCTAGGTTGTAATGAATGTTGACTTGTTTGATGTAGGTTGGCATGAAAAATGGTATTTACTTCAGGAACAACATTAGAAAAATAACTATTTTGTTTTTTCCATGTTAGTGGACAATTT
>QFDD01005133.1:0-11797 GCA_006871305.1 Vachellia collinsii | reverse complement strand
GAATGTAACGAGGAACCATTATATGTAGATTTTGGAAAAACAACTTTAGCAATTGATTGGGTTAACTTTACTAGAGGAACCAACAAGAGGTTGGTCGGTTAAAATCTTATAAAATAAAGAGGTTATCTAATTTGGATGCTTATTAAAGTGATGAATTCCTCCAATTCATCAAATATGAACTGTTTATATATGATTTCAATAGTTTAAATATGATTTTTTTTATTTTTATGAAAAAATATTTAATGAACATAAAAGCTAAAATAAAATTAATTTCTTAATTATCATATTTCAATAATTTTTATTAAAAATTTTTAATTTAAAAAATTAGATCTAGACTGTTCAAATTTTTTTAAAGCTTTATTGGAGGAACCAACAAATGGTGGGTTGGTTGATATGGAAGCATTTTTACCTTATAAGAAAGAAAATACAAATTTAAATCCTGAAAAGTGTATTTGTTAGAGGCACCTTGTTGCCTGGTCTAATGAGAATTGATTTCAAATCTAAAGTAATTTGAGATATTGAGTTATATCATAAAAACTTCATTGGAGGAGTTTACCTTTCAGATTGGATGTTAGACTTCCATTACACTGTAGAAGTTTTTTTTTTTTTTTTTTGTAGAAGTTGTTGATGAATGATCTACAAAACTCTTTCTTTTGGTCATAGACCTCATGGCTAATAGATTTTAATTTATGGTTATTTTTTGCTACTATTTCTAGCTTTATTATTGCTTTGTTTTTTTTGTTCAGACTTCAATTTCTTCTTATTTCAATATAAAGATGCCATATCTATTATAATATCATTCTCTAGATAAATATTACTCTTTCGTGGTCATAAATATTACTAGTTATATTTAATAGTTGGATAGCTAATTTATAAATATAAAAAAATGTTGATAAAACTTTCAAAAATTAACAATAAATAATATGGTTCGAGTTGTGTCTGAGGACAATGTACTGAAAAAGATATTTCATGACTATATAGATAATAGGAAGTGATACTCTGTAAGAATAAATAGACATTTCCTATAGAAATATAAGATTATAGAACTGACGGAACGTAATATAACTTACCAAGTAACAAAAAGGTTTCTCATTCTCCCGATTTTCTTTCTTCTTCTTGTCATGTCTCATTTTTGTACGCGTCTAAGTTGAGTGATAGTGAAGGTATTAAAAATATTGAAGAAATGCTTTGAAGTAGTGTCTCTTGAAGCAATATATCTCTCTTTTATTAAAAAGTCATAATCATATATTAGATTTATTTAACCTTATACATTAATTCATAAGCAAATATAATTAAATTCTTTAATTTATAAGGACATAATTTTATAAAATATATCTCTTTTTGGTTTTCCCAAAAAAAACACAATATTCCTTTGACACACTAATACACTAAATTTCCAACAAAAAAAATTAGTTATTTTTTGGTAAAAAATAATTAATTATTTTTAAATAAATGTGCTAAAATATTCATTTTAATCATTTGTCTACTTATTTAATTAAAAATCTTTTTAACAAGTGAAATCAAGAAGGGGAATTTGAGAGAAAAAAAACTATAAATTTAAAAATAAAGTAAATTTTCGTTTTATACTTAATATTAAAACAAATTATCTATTTTGTAGCTTTTATATTTACGATCAAATCTCCACTTTGTCTTTGTGAGAATTGAGTGTGGATTAACTGGATACAAAACTCCTAATAAAATGTTGTCATAAAAATCCACTCCAAATATAATTAAAATCCAATATAATTAGATTGCATATTAAACCCTTCTATAGATGGAATCAGGCAATTATTTCTATGTTGCTGATACATAATATTCCATTATTTTATTTTTTTTGAAGACCTTTTATTTTGTATTTATGATCATTTACATGTGAGTATAGAGACCCATGCTTATAACTGAGAAAAGAATAAGTATCTAAAAAGGTCCTTGCATAATTATCATTTTGCAATTATATTGACATAATTGATAATAAATATATGGAATAAAGTTTAAGATAAATAAAAATGATGGTATTTAGTTTAGAGAATTCAATTACCTGTCAAAAAATGATACCACATCCATTTTTTTTAATATAAAAGCAATTTGACTTTATTTAAAAGATTAAGTAAGTTAATTAACTTATAGATTTATCATTCTTTTTCAAACTAATTTATCAATCTTATAAATTAATATATAATCTAAAAATATATATAAATATTTCAGAACATACATTATAAGTAGGGAGAATTACTGTAGAGTTTCATGTAAGAGAATTACTATCATAAAGATTCTAAAAGGTTGTCAATGATAACTGTTTGAGTTGTCAATGAGATATTTTTGACATTAATTATTTTGCATGAGACCTATAGTAATTCCCCTTATAATTAAATAATTTATTTAAATTTTTTAATCTTTTAAAAAAAAGTTAATTAACTCTTATATTAAGAATTAGAGGTAGTAATTCTTATCTATTTTATCATTTATATTTAAATATATTAATCGGATTATATACTTATCCGCCATTTGCACGGGTAGGTCGGCATGGAAAGTAATTTTTTTAATTTTAAAATTAAGTTTAATTAAATCTCAAAGGGCTATTGCAATTTACCAACCGAATAACCAAATCCAATAACAAAATGAAACTAATCAAACTCAAGCAACAAATGAGGAACTTGATGAAATAGATAGGTATATACTACTACTCTATGAGTCTATGCATCTGTTATTTCGCGGAGATCCTAGTGCGGGTTGAAGATCTTCACTCTTCAGATTCATGGCGGCAACCCCACCACAAGGTCCGGATCATACAACCGGTATGTAGAATTTTCATCAAATCTTGATCTTGACCTTCATCAAGCTCCTTTACTTATTTATTTATTTTTATTTTGTTTACGTGATTTCTGCATGAAGTCAATGAATCTGCCCCTAAAATGAACTCCTTGCACAAGATTACGTAGAGAAAGCTGTATAATTGTTCTAGAATTGGACAAACTTTTCTTGTTCTACTGCTTCGTTCCTAATTACTTGTGCTTGGAAAGGATATACGCAAAACTTTGTGGTGATGAGTATCTAATAAGTTGAAGCTTTTTGGGATTTGTTTTTGGGCGTAGACTTCTCTAGCCGGACTTTCGTTTAGGCTGTGTTATAGATGTCTGGTTTTCAGATCTGGACTGGTAATTTGCTGGATTAGAAACTTGGTTTTTCTTCACCCGTATATGATTTCTTATATATCATTGTGTGTGTCTTGATTTACTTATGTAGGGTAGCTAGTGTTGAGCTGTCTGGATACACTCATTTGTTCCACGTGTCATAAAAAGCAATGTATTTGGGCATTCTTTGAGTAGTCTTGAGAAATCTGGGAACGACAGGAAAAATGTTAGTTCGATTCTGTGCATGTAATGTTACTATACAAAAAGTATGTAGTTTATTTTAGGTGTTTTCTGCTTAACATTGATTAAATACCTAATCTTATGTATTGAAAAGGAAGAAGGTATTCGTGTCAACATATAATGCAATCTACGGTGAAACCATCTTAGTATCAGTAAATCATTGTCCTGTTACCAATGCTCTTATTTAGTTAATGAATTTGTGAAATTTATATCTTTCCAATATTATTGTGTCAAAGATTACGTCAACTAAAAATTTTGGCCTGTTTAATGCCAATCAATAATATAATTATAACTGGAAGGGTGCGTTTCTTTGGGTGGTGATGTGGCCAAGTAACCTTTAATTCACCCTTGTTTGCTTACATCATAATTCCCTTTTTTCCTATTTTTTTTGGCATGGTATAGAGATTTGGCATTGTAGTAAGGATTTTCTTTGGTATCCTGTTGGAGGTTTGAATAAAGATCATCTTGTAGAATGGGAAGGTTTTTTCATAGGCCAAGAGGATTATATCTAGGAAATTTGGTCTTGAGAAGTAAGAACCCTGCTCAGTGGGCATGGCTATGGCATTTTACTCAATTGATTTCTTTGTTGGTATCAAGTGATTGCGGTGAGTAACTGAGTATATTTTGAATTAGAATGGGGTGCCAACATCGTGCCCTTTGCTACTCACAGGATTTCTTGAAAGTTTATTTCTCAATGTTATGTTTCCTTTGATCCTTTTGGTTTCTATAAGTTCGGGTGATGGATCTCTGATCAAGGTTTTGAATGATATTTGGTTGAGAGTTATATGTTTTAGCTTTTAGAGAGGCTTTTCTATTCCTTTACAGCATCTGCTCATCTCATAAAGTGCTTACCTCTTCTATATTCTGCTCAGTTCTTGTATTTTAGCCAGAATGCCATATATTCTTCGTGGTTATTCAATGTCTAGTAACTTTCACTTTTCTCAAGAATTCTAAATGACAGGATTTCTTAAAATTTGCTATCTCTGCTTCTTCTTTAAGATACCATCATTTGTTCATCCAATCTAGGTAATAATTCAGAGTTCTGCTTCCTCATGTCCCTGTTTGTGCAAATCATTTTCTGAATTTTTAATGCACTCCCCATAGGAAAGTTTATTTTAGATAAAAGGGTTTAGGTGCAAATTTGCCCCAAAAGTTTTCGTTTAGTAGCAATGTTGCCCTAAGTTTCAAAATGGAGCTCTATTGCCCCTTCTCATTAAAAAATTAACTTTGACCATTGAAAAATTAACTTTGATTGTTAGCATTTTTAATTGTAAAGGGCAATATTGTGTCATTTTGAAAATTTAGGGGCCACATTGCTCTTAAAATAACTGACGGGGCCACATTGCTCATGAGGGAAAACTTCCACGGCTAATTTGCTCCTTGACCTTAGATAAAAATATTTGGAAATCTAATGCCCCCTCTAAGGTTAATTTGTATTTTTTGTGCTCATTACTAAATAGGATTATGTCCTGTTTGGATAGGCTTTTGAAGAAGTCACTTTTGTGTTTAAACTTTTTTGAAAAATAAAACCTATTTGCATTAGCATACAACGGATTAGCTTTTAGAGAATTAATTCTCTTTCGACTTGCGTAAAAGTGATTTTAGAGAATAGATTTTGAGTACAATCGATTTTATTAAAAAAGTGATTTTGAAAAAATGAAAGTGTTTGGATGTTTGTTATCAGAAGAACTTTTTTAGTGTGAAATTACCAAAAAGAACATAGAGTAATGTAATAATTATATTAAGACAAAATCTAATTTCTATTTTTGTTTAAAGTGTAAATACCATATAAGCATACGAAGATCAATGTATTATTTAAGAAGAAAATGTGAATAAATTTTATAAACAATAATTTAAATTAAATTTATGTAAGGAAAATAAAATTATAACATTGTAAATCCTATTTAATGAAACTTAAAGACTTGTTAATGATTAAGGACTTGTTAATGACTCCTAAAGATTTGTCAATGAAGTCATACATTTTAGGAATGAAATCATTTGCAATTAGTCATTAGTTTAAACTTTTAAGAAGAAATTTTATATTAAAATATGTAATTTAACAAATAATTATATTTTTTTGTGTGGGATAGATGAGAGCAGTTTAAAATATTGTGTACGGATGAGAAATTTTATATTAAAATAAGTAATTTAACAAATTATTTTAAAGAATAGATTTTACTGTGTATGGATGAGAGCAGATGAGAGTAGAGGGTATTTTGGGTGTCTCATGGTTCCAGCGTGCATAAAGCTTACACACAGGCACTTAAGGATAGATTCTCCAAAAGCATGGTTTGGGGCACCAAACCATGCTTTTACTTCCAGAAGCAATTTTGCATGATAAGTGGGTATTTGGCAACTTTTTCCCTAAACCATGGTTTGGGACTCCAGAAGTGCTTTTGGATAGAATGCCAAACAGGCACTAAACAATAAAAGTTCTTTTCAAATTACAAAATTTGTTTGGATGTAATAAATTTGAAGTACTTTTTTTTTTTTTGTTGGAATGCAAAAGTTTAGGTGAGTTGGGTTCCAAGGATTATCATATTTAGGGTAAGCCTTATTACTGAGAGCGCTTGTATTTTTTGTAAGAAGCCCATTCAAAGACATTCTTTGATAGAAATTATATTTTCTTAACAGAAATAGCCCATCATAGGCTTCGAATGCTGATGCTTTGTTGCAGGTTCCTAGGCCCTGTTGTTTCTCCTCTATCTGTCATGTGTATGAATAATTCATAATCAATTGCACATCAAATTTTAACTGTTGAGTTGCTTGACTTTTATAGCGTATGCTATGTGGATTTTTTGGAGGATAGTTGTTTCTTCAATTACTTGAGGGCGTTCCAACTGATAAGATCTAAAAGAGTTTGGTAGCCAAAAAGAGGCTAAAGCTTTGTGGGAAAGTCTGATGTGTAATTATTGATATTTGGTGGGGAATGCTGGAATGTTTCAAGGATCTCCCATCTTTGGAGATTTTGTGGGATAGCAAAATCTTCATGGTCCCACTATGGTTTGCTCCTGATAGTCTCTTTTCTTTTCTTTCTCTCTCTCTTCTTGATTGGGTTGGGAACAAATGCCTGTTTGATACTTGAAAAGTGAATGTATATTTCCTTTCTTTTATTTGTCTTGTGTGCATAGGCTTGTATATGTGGATTGTGTCTTGTAGTTATAGATTCAAGTTTTGCTATCCCCAAATTTAGGTTCCATTGGTCGTAATTTGTACTGCCTATGTATCCAATATTTTACTTAGTCACTTGGCATTCTAAATGATGCAGAAGAGGTAGCCGCTGAACCAGACAAAATGAAGGATCAGGTAGTGGTGAATCTCTGGCCTTTTTTGGTGCTTGTGCTTATGTTTCTTTTTATGTTGATGGCTTTTAATATCTTTAGAAATAACCTCTTCTGTGTTTTATCAGCTTCATTCATCAATACCGGGTAGGTCAATTTCTTCTAATGCCTCTCAGGATGCTACCATGGGTCATTCGAGGGAGACAACAAATCAATCAGGATCATTTGTTTCTGGTGGAGGCTACCATCCACCTAATGTCTATGCCCCACAGGCCCAGGCTTTCTTCTACCCAGGTTAATTTATTTCCAAATTTTTATTGTTATTTTAAAAGAACTCTCATTTTGTAATGTTGTTTAAAACCCTTTTTTGGTCCTAAAGGTATTGTTTTGCTCCAGTTAAATCCACAAGTTTGAAAAATGTTGCTATCAGGAACTCTTGGGAGAGCCATATCCCAAAAGCTGACTTGTGGGTTGGAGAACCGACAGTCCAATAAGCTGCACCTCTGAACTCCATACTTCTGATGCGGAACTCAAGTCCCTTACCTTGCAATGGATCCAAAGTGTTCCAAATAAATTCCGAGGCTGATGTTATTAATTAACTTCTTTAGATGATGTGGCATCTTATTCAGCATATGAGGTGGCAGTTTTTTATATGTGTATGTGGCGCATAATTTGCCACCTTAGCATGCATTTCAGCTTCTCTCTTACTCTTTCTTGCTTTACCTCTCCCTGTATTCCTTCCCCACTTGTTGCAGTTGATAGGATGCTTAAGTTCTGCAACTTGTGCATCAACATTCCTGCAACCAGAAATTGGACTCTATGCTCCCTCTACTCAGTTTTCTTCCTCTCTCCTCTCTGTTTGTAGACTGGATAAGAAGTGTAATGAAATAAGTAAAACGAGAGAGCATATCTAGACTAGATGGAAAGTGTTTGATGAATTTATGGCAAAGGCTGAGGGAATTCGTAAAAGATTTTGTGTTTTGGTGCAAGGATAGTGATATGTAGTATATAAATATAATATGGTTGACTTTTTACTTAGTCTATGAGCCATATATATGGCTGGTTAGGTCGGTCAGTCAGGTTAGCAAAGCATAGTTGGTTAATTACACAAGTTACTGTGCTTTTTCCTATTAGCTATATAAGTGACATCTGAGCCAGGTTGTCAACCTATGTATAGAAGGCTACCTATGGAGGGTTTTGACCTATAGGAGGCCGAGTGAAGTGCCATGGAGTGTAACTGCTAGGATGTCATCTTTCCATGGTTCCATTATCCATCATAGAATCGGCTTTTGGGATTTACATGGAACATTGTTTAAATTGTGGATTTATTTGGATCAAAAAGTACTATTAGGACCAATTTGAAACTGTAAATACGTTTTTAGACAAAAGAAATAAGTTCAAGTTGGCGATAAAAGCCTTAGTCCTCTTCCCTTTTACTTGCATGTGTTGTGTATACTAGGGTTGTGGGAAATAACTATTTTATAATTTTTTTAACTATTTTTGCAATGTGAGTCTGATCTCAGGTTTTGAAAATGCCAATGGAGAATGGGATGATTATCCTTCATATATCAATTCTGAAGGATTGGAAATTGGATCACCTGTAAGACTTTGGCTTCTCTCTCTTGACTTACACAGACACACACACACACACTATATACATACACATATATGTATTGTGATTCTCAACGTAATGTGATTTTACTTACATTTATACTAGGGTCTCTACAATGATAATCCATCTCTTCTTTTCCATTCTGGATATGGCTTCAACCCACAAATACCTTATGGACCATATTCCCCTGTGACAACACCATTGCCTTCTGTAGGTGGAGATCCACAAGTATACTCCACTCAGCAATTTCCATACTCTGGGCCACCTTATTACCATCAGCTAGTTTCCCCTAGCTTACCATACATTTCTTCGCCATCTCCAGCTTCCCAGCCTGAGCTCACTAACTTGGTAGGTGTTGATCGACCAGGTGATAGTATGGTTTTGGGACCAAGACCAAGCTATCCTTCAATGGGATCCTTTGGTAGAGGTAGTTTTCCTGGAGCACTTGGTTCTTTTGGCTTTCATGATTCCCAACAAGGATTTGATGGATCAAGATCTCCGGGAAGTGGAATCTGGTCAGATTGCTCAAAACCCTCAGATAGGCAGATGTCCATGATGCACCTATCACCAGCAGTATCTCCACAGCCACTTGGATCATTTGGGCAGAGTGTTGGAATGGTTTGTTCTATTACTTGTGCTTTATATGCAAACTGTTGTGATATCTAATTTTAGAATTTTGA
Organism: Vachellia collinsii; assembly: GCA_006871305.1. NCBI lineage: Eukaryota > Viridiplantae > Streptophyta > Magnoliopsida > Fabales > Fabaceae > Vachellia > Vachellia collinsii. The sequence goes on along the minus strand of QFDD01005133.1, from coordinate 2,853 downwards.
AATCTAGAATATAAACAAGTTCTTTGATACCTCGGTTCACATTGCCACCTATCAGAATCTTCTGCCTGTTGTAAAGTGAATGGCATTGTTCATGGGAAAAGGAAAATTCTGACTTCTGAATTAACTAACTGATCTAGGTTTTTCCTAGTCTTGATTTTCATATAACATCCTAAGTCGAATAACCGAAAGAACCATATTACTCTTCTAATGAAGGACTTGTATTTCGTTAAGTGAGGTGATCTTGCCTAGCATCTTTGCATAAAAAATCTACTGCTGTCTACCTGTGGAACTTAATGGATAATAAGATAGAATTATGCTTGAGACTCATGCTGCTGATATTCTTGTTACTTTGCAGGCTTCTCATCAACAGCCACCATTGTATGGGTTTGGATCTGGATCTGGTTTAAAATCCTATGGTAGAGACTATGTGCCTAACCAAGGCTCTAGATTTGGTGGCACTGCCATTTCCAATCTTGGTGTAAATGGCAGGAACTGGCTTTCTCTTGAAAATAGCAGACGGCGTGACAGGGGAATGGCTTTGTTACATGGTTGTGATGGTACTCATGATATTCTCAGTGAGCAGAATCGAGGTCCTAGGGCCTCAAAACTTAAGAATAACTTGTTAGCTGAAAAGGTTTCTGTTGATAATGGTAAAAAGAGTGCTTCTACTACCAAGCTCCACAATGAATCATTTAACCGGCCAGAATTTATCACGGATTACAAGGATGCCAAATTTTTTGTCATCAAATCTTATAGTGAAGATAATGTCCACAAGAGCATCAAATATGGTGTCTGGGCCAGTACACCAAATGGAAATAGAAAGTTAGATGCTGCATATCGGCAAGCAAAGGACAAGCAGGATGCCTGCCCTGTATTTCTCTTATTTTCGGTAATAATATGATTTCTGTCTCTTATAAGGGCAATTATTGCGCCTCTATTTTCTCACTATAGTTGCTATAACTTATCCCTCTGCCATTGCGACAAATGTAGGTTAGAATGTTTCTTAGAATTCGTTTCTATCTGTTGAAAATATTTGTGTGAAATGTGGTGTATCATGTCAATTATCGAAGCTTTCAAAATGAAGGATAGCTGACTCTAATGCAAAGTTAATGTAGGCATGGAAGTAATAGGAGAAGATGAAGGTAACTGCAAGTACCTATAAAGTTTTAGTCCCATGATATAGAAGCTTTAAGGAACTCCAAATTTCCCTCATATTTTCTCCTGTGGATAGTTATCATACGTTGAACAAGTTTTGATCATAATTTGATTTATGTGTCATACATCCGTTTGTGTGTGTGTGATGAAGATGGATGCTGTCCACCGTAGTGCTTTGGCTATAGTTATATTTGGTTGGACATTTTATGCTTGTTGTTGACAGCTTTAGATCTGAGGAACTGAATCGGGTTTCTGAAATTTGTTCATTTTTTTTGTTTGTTTTACCTTTTATTGTTCCATATGGGTACTGTGAAAATGAATAATGTTTTCAATTACAGGTTAATGCTAGTGCTCAGTTTTGTGGGGTGGCTGAAATGGTTGGGCCTGTTGATTTTGACAAGAGTGTGGATTACTGGCAACAAGATAAGTGGAGCGGACAATTTCCTGTCAAGTGGCACATAATTAAAGATGTTCCTAACAGTCAGTTTCGACACATTGTCCTTGAAAATAATGATAATAAGCCTGTGACCAACAGTCGAGATACTCAAGAGGTAAGAATCTTAGGATCGATTTTTTTTCCCGAGATTATGCATAATTATTTTACTGTTCTTATTTTTTAGTTTTAAAATGTTTCGATTTGGTGATAATAGAAGTTGAAATAGATGTGGTGGCCTGTGGTAGTATGTCTAGCCATAATAGTTAAGACATTAATATTTCAAACAAATAAAAGCTTATAGCTGTTTTTTATCTTGAGTAATCATCTCATGGTTCTAGTCAACACTGCATATGGTATTTCTTTTTTTGGTCCATCATGCGGTACTCACTCTTAAGTAATTTACGTGACTTCAGTTTTATAATTTGTTTCCATCAGTTTCGTCTCATAAACTTGCATATGGATTGCCAATTTCGTTTGGTTACTTGCAGTTAAAATTTCATTGCCATGAACTGTTCCATTTGACAGTAACCCTTCACTCACGTTTGTTGTTTCTTGCACCTCTGAATTTCAAATACATCAGGTGAAATTGCAACAGGGGATCGAAATGTTGACAATTTTCAAGAATTATGAAGCCGAAACATCTATCCTAGATGACTTTGATTACTATGAAGACCGGCAAAAGGCTATGCAAGATCGGAAGGCAAGGCAGCAAGGCAGCCTGATGGCTGCAACAGCTGCAGAAGGTGAACGCAAGAGTTCTGCTCCTGCTAACATAAATGATGATTTTGTGAATCATATGTCTAAGAGCTTTGCACAAGTTGTTCGCTTAGAAGACAATAGTACTGAAGCGACCGCAACTGACAGAGGTAGTTTAACCACTGATGCCTCCAATGGTACTGCTGTTAAGCTGGAAGATGGTATTCCAGTGAGCAGTAGCTCTTCACTGTAAACCAGTTAGGAAGGTGACAAACCCTATTGTGCTGGGGTTTGAAGCTGGTGGTTACCAACATGCTTGCTTTACCTTGTTACCTTTGCAGGAAATTGCTACCGGTGTCATTAAAGTGATTGGAATTTATGTTGTTTCTAAATGGAAAAATAGGTTTTTTCTGAAGAATACATGGCAACATAAAAGGATGGCTTTTCATGTATAATGTTTCTTGAGTGCGTCGCTTTTATTTTTGTAGCTTTTATTGCTATCCCCGCACCACACCTGCTTACATAAGAAGATTAAATTTCAATGATCCATCCCCCTCCCCTATTTT
>QFDD01005130.1:0-10245 GCA_006871305.1 Vachellia collinsii | reverse complement strand
CTCTCTCTCTCTAACCTGAAGAACAAAGTAGAAGAAATCGAAGTCCTGGGAAACAGAGAGAACAGACAGGTATTGCAGTAGCAGAAGTTGTGTCAAGATGGAGACTTTAGACTTCATATTGATCTCTGTTTGGGTTTGGAATTTGTTGAAGTGAGAGAGAAAGTGGCATAGAGAAATGGGTTATACGCAGGAATGTTGGAGAAACTGATGCATTGAGAGATCAATTTATAGAGAGATGAGAGGAAGGTGGGAGAGCAGAGAGAAACAGAGTATCTGAGACGGTATGTGTTAATAAATCACTGTCAGCCTATCATTTCGTTTACGTCGTATCATTTTAACAGTAGCCAAATGGATGTCTACCAAACTGCCACATATGATTCAACGTGGATATGACAATTTTGTTATCCAAGTATTCATAAAAGGGCAATGCCATCAATATGTAGTGTCTGTTGAAATTAAATTAATATTAAAAATTATTTTTTTAATATAATTTATCGGTTACAAAATAAATATGTTAAATGGGTTTCATTTTAATTTATATAAACCTTACAACACCATCCAAACAGATCATTAATAACCAAAAGATAGAGCATATGAAAACTGATGAAGGCAAAAGGTGAAGTAAGTGATAGAGGCGGTGAAGCATATGGTACAATCAATTATCTTGGGATTGTCTAGAGATGGCTCTACATGCTTCCTCATCAGACAAACCCTCTTGCAGTGTTGCTACTGCAATACCCATTGTAATACCAAAAAGTAATTAAATCAAAATTGCATACAAATTTAATTCATCAGGTAAGAGTAATTAGAGATTTTCACATTTGACTTTGACGAATTCAACTTGTTTGGACAACATCGTTTATTTCTTTTAACACTTCTTGACCGTGTTGCTCTGGGGCAAAAAATTTTAGAGCAAAAAATAAGCAAAGAAAAATGCATAATAATACTTTTATAATTTTACTACTGTGATAAATGTTGTCAGTTAAATTTTAGGGAGTTGGTACTGGACTGCAACACACTTACTACTATAATTTTATTACTCATCTTTGCTAAGAAAAAAAAGACAATTTCAATATTACATCCCACATTCAATATAAGATTTGATTGATTTTTTTGTAGAAATTAAAGAAGTTAATTAACTTATATATTTATCATTTTTATTCAAACTAATTTATTTAAAGAAAATTGATTCGATGTTATATTTTAGGTCGTATATATTTTCAAAACTGGAAAATTAAAAGGAAAAATCTCTAATTGGAGAATTAATTGTAAAAAGGGATCTGCTTAATTGCATATACGGAAGCTCAAATACATATGTGTAGAAAATTTCATTTTATAATTAATTCTTCAATGAATGACTTTTACCCAATTCTCCCAAATTAAAATTGCAAATACATTAATTATTAATAGTAATAAGGAGGAGGAGGAGAAAAATAGCAACAGCCCACAAAAAAGGGTCAAAATGGTCAAATTAGTTTCAGTCAGAGTTGAGAATTCGTAGATTTGAATTCTGAGGAAAATACTTGAAAAAGAAGTCACTCCGATCCGCGCAAAAAAGAACAGAGCACCCAGAGAGAGAAGACCGAGAGGGCGGGCGGAGGCTTCCATGATTGACGCCCTCTCCGTCCCCACACCCGCCTGAGCTTCCTCGAATCAACCATCTCATGTTTTTCTCGCTTTCCCCCTTGGATTTTCATGCGACGATTGAATGCCCGTGCTCGGGTCAATTCCAAATCTAGACACATGGATCCGAATCCGATTAAGCTTCATCTTCGCCCCAGTGGTCGCTCAGGTCTCTTCTCGCGCAATCCCAAGAGTATTTCCAGGTCCAACTGCTTTGTTTTCGCTTCGATCCCGATCGCCCTCGCTTTTTTCATCTGTTACGCAATCTTCTCTGCTATTAGCTCGCCAAATTCCGTGGTAACAAAATTTGCGATCATTATTGATGGAGGGAGTACCGGGACCAGAATTCACGTGTTCAAGTACAGGTTGGAAGGCGGAAATCCGGTTTTTGATTTTGGGAAGGATGGTTTGGCTTCGATGAGAGTGAACCCTGGTCTTTCTTCATTTGCTGGGGAGCCAGATGGGGCTGGCCACTCGATTTTGGAGCTTCTGGATTTTGGAAAGAGTAAAATTCCGAAAGAATCTTGGGGGGATACGGAAATTCGACTAATGGCAACGGCTGGGTTGAGGATGGTGGAAGTAGATGTGCAGCAGCGTATTCTGGAATCATGTAGGAGATTGCTCCGTTCTTCTGGGTTTAAATTTAGGGACGAGTGGGCTTCTGTTATTACAGGTTCTCTTCCTAACGGCGCTGCCACTTCTTGTTTAACTTGTCAATTCTTCCGCATTAGTGTAGAATGTAAGAGTTCCGAGGAAGATAACACGATGAATGATATGTATGCAGCTAACGCTACTAACTCTATTTTGCCAACAGAATGCCCCTGCATTAGGGGAGTCAAATTTCTTTCTCTCTTTCTTTTTTCTAATCCTTCTCTATTTTTTTTGAACTATTAAAGAAAGATATTGATTAACTGTTGTGTGATAAACGAAACTACAAATATGACCGCTTCATTGACGGAATAACCGGTTTCAATGCTGTATACACTACTTCTCAATACGCTGAGAGTTGCAGGTGATGGGCATGCGAGTTCAAAAATTTGAGGGTTGGAGATAATTTATTCAACCTGCACTAGCTCCGTGGTCCTTAGTCATTACATATTGTTGTTCTACCATTGTCATCTCAAACATTTGAATCCGGATCCTCTCCTTGAAGTTGAGAATGTCTGAAGGTGGCGAAGTTGACATAAAGTATTAGAAATTTGCGTTGCATTGCCTCCAACGTTAGAAATTCAACTTCAGAGCGTCCCCATTCCAAATGTTTATGTCACACAACTTTTAGGCTAGATGGTCTATTGATGATGTTGATTGCAAAAATAAAGTTAGGAGCTTCATTCGATCTCTATCAGATGTATGAAAATCTTGAAAGGGAAAAGGGGAGATGGTAGGTGAGCTAGACTATTCTAAGAGGATTATTTTTGCAAAGGATTGAGTGTTTTTAGATGAGAGTAAATGCTGAAGGATTACCTTTATCCCAAGACCATATCTAGTCAGTTTATAACACCCTATCTTTCACTGTTATGCTCTTTTTTTTTCTTTTTTTTTTTGTGAGTTATTGTCTTGATATCATATCAATGCTCTCTATGTTTGTGTCATTATCATAATGTGACATTTGATGCTTTTTTCTTGTTCCCCCTTGTGTTCCTTTTGTTTTGCAATTTTCAATACTTTGATGGATTGGCATATGTGACTTTTGGCTACTTCTCTTCTCTTGATGTGATAATTTAATTTCTGGTTGTATAGGTTCTGATGAAGGGGTGTATGCTTGGGTTGTTGCAAATCATGCACTTGGCACACTCGGAGGTGATCCTTTGCATACAACAGGAATTATTGAATTGGGTGGGGCTTCTGCTCAGGTACAGCTTTTCATTGTCTCCCTGTGAATTATGATCTTGCTCCTTAAGCAATGGGTAAGATTGTGGCATTCTGTGAACAGCATCCTTTTTTGCATTTAGAATGACGTCATTGTGGAATTACATGCATATACTAGATGTGCATGACTTGACATGGATTATTGGTTATCATTTTCCTGTACATAAAGGAAGGAAAGCTTAAGAGTTTGCCGCTATCATTATATTTCATAAGCTTTTATTTTCCCAAGTCATGAGAAGTTACTTGATATTTAATATGCTACAAAACCCTTCAGGTTTCAACTAGTTGGCTGTTAGCTGTATGAGTTCCAAGTTTAAGCTAGAATCATAGTCCTGGGGAGCATATGTATGGAATTGCTGCTTAGAGTTTTTGCTTGACTTTCAGGTGACATTCGTGGCAACCGAGTCACTTCCATCTGGATTTTTACGTGCTGTTCAACTTGGGAATACCACTTACAACCTTTACAGCAACAGCTTTCTTCATTTTGGCCTGGTAATTGATATTCTCTTTGCTGTATTCTTTAGGCTCATGTCACCGGTTGATTTGGATGTTTTAACACCAGTCACTACCCATTTCATCGGGCTTGCCATGGTTGGGGTACTTGATTATCTTGGGATATAGATAAGCATTTGTACACATTAATTACAATCATATCATATTCTTAGAGACCTTATAATGGTTGTAATTTTGCAGAATGCTGCTCAGGACTCATTGAGGGAAGCACTTACATCTGGAGATTTTAACATGGGTAATTTTATACGCTGTGTTTGGGACTGATTTCGGTACCTTGAGTATCTTTAAACATAATTTTCATCAGAAATTTGGTTTATTTCATGGATTTGATTGGTGCATTAATGAAGAATGACCTTAGAGATTTACATTTATCATTCTTAAAAAATTTTGAACATAATTGTAAGTACTCTTGATATCTCTGGAAATTAAAAAATGGTATGGAGCTATACTGATGTGATCTCTATACTGAATCTAATTTATATTTCTTCCTTTTATTTTTGTTCGCGTGCTGTGGAAGACTGGAAGTAAACATTAATAAAGCCATTAACATCAGCCTGGATAACACATTCTCCAAACATCAAATTCAGCTTTTTCATATTGAGATGACACTTCAAATGCCATGTAATTCATTTAACTGTACCAGTAAATTATTCTATGAAATCACGTAATATGTAATTATAAATTTGCTAAAATTCTTGTTCAATGAGAAATTTCTGTACACTCGCTTGGATGTTCCATGCCTGACATATCATGTATTATATTATCTGTTGCATGGGATTTGAGATACTGATTCTCTGGCTATCTCATATGATAGCTTCCAAATTCTTGGTTGGCTATCCTCCTTTATGGTACGCAGAACTGCATCATATTTTCTGATTGTAGAAGAGTTGGGTATTGATTCTTAATTATCCTCAGTGCAGCTACTCAATCTCTACAGAAGGGATTGCGAATTGATCCTTGCACTCCCAACGGCTATTCTCACAATGGCGAGTCATGGAAGCACTCTCCTGATTCAATGAAGGAAGAAAACCAATATCTTTCTACTGTACAAAGTAGGGGAAACTTTTCAGAGTGCAGATCTGCTGCATTGATGCTGTTGCAGAAAGGGAAAGGTCATATTTGCTTTGACAAATTTGTATTCTGTAATTCACTTTACCATGGCATATCTTCTCTTTTTGTTCTCATAGGTGCGCTTTTTCCCTCATTCTTTTGATCAATACAGAAAAATGTCCCTATCAGCATTGTGACATAGGATCAGATTTCATACCTAGGCTTCAGGGCAACTTTCTTGCCACAGAAAATTTCTTCTATACATCGGAGGTATTTTTTCTTGATGGTCAACGTTCCATGATTTTGGTGTAATACATGTGCGTTTTTATCATTATTGTTTTGATTGGATGCATCTGAGATTATACTAATTTTATGCTACTGTCATCAATGATTTCCTGGATTTGCATGCAACTCACTCAATTCTACTATTTCTTCTCTGTTGCTGTTAGTTTTTTGAATTGGGACCAAGGGCATTTTTGTCAAAGTTGATGACAGCTGGTCAAGAATTTTGTGAAGCGGATTGGTCGAAGCTAAAGAAAAAATACCAGTCCCTTGATGAGGAAGATTTGCTTCGATATTGCTTCTCTTCAGCATACTCTGTTGCTTTCCTTCATGACAGTCTTGGAGTTGCTTTGGATGATGAAAGGTACATGTCCTTATTTATCTTTCTGTTTTTTGTTTTGCCATAATATATCATTTTGTTGATGTGAAGTTAGACAATAATAATATTTTTTTTTTTTTGGGGCTGATCACTTAGTCTGAGATGAAACACACAAATTTTCTTAGGTCTGTTTAGAAATCCTTCTCAACATGGTTCAACAGGGTTTATGAACAACCCAGTTGTCACATGTGGCTCCATACATGATTTACCAGTGACCATTAGATATTCACTGCTGGCATGTCATGTACCCAGAATTATATATTAAACTGAGATGAATCATTGCCTTCCCCCTTTATTGAATTGTTTCAGACTGGGGTAGAAGCCTGAAGCCTCTAACCTTAAAGATCCAGGGGGATAGGACTTTTTCTTCTTGTGAATTTATTTATAACATCCATGTGTGCTTGATTATGCTCTTATCCACTTATGGTCTGTTCTGCATATGTTTGATTTCTTCATGTTGATGCATTTATGCATTACTTTTATGGTTGAACTTAATTGATTATAATTACTTTTGTCAGGATTAAGGTTGCTAATCGGGTGGGAAGTATTCCACTAGATTGGGCTCTGGGAGCTTTTATCTTGCAAAGCACAGCTGGTTCAGATGTACAGAACCATAATTGGATTGCCAATATCATTAATGGATCATCGACACTCCTCTCACTTATTGCCATTTTTGCATTATTGTTGTTTACAGCATGGTCTATATCTAAGTGGAGAAAACCTCAGCTAAAGACAATCTATGATCTTGAAAAAGGGCGGTATATAGTTACACGAGTTGGTAGATCTTGAACACTTCAAGTGTAGACCAGACCTATGTTCCTGGCCTGCATATATAGAAGTGGTATTGCGATCATAACAAAAATATTTATCATCTCCTGCCATACTCTGAACTTCATACTTGTGGGATCATTGAGATTACACGTCGTTGGATTTTGATGCAGCAACATGCGGGCAACTCTTGGTGGTAACTATAGTGTAGCGTAGCTAATACCATTAGTTAGTGGAATCAAGAAGCTGGGTAGCTTGTCTCTTGCTGTATCTGTTACACAACACGTGTCCAAAAGGTGGGTCAGAGAAGCCCCTATGAGAATTGTTCAGGAGAGATTAAATGCTGAATTGTTAAATTCAGAAACACCTTGTTTTTTAATTTTATTTTTTTTGTTATGCTTGGGATCTGTATACCAAACACGGCATAACATGAGTGAATTCATTTTGCTTTCCAATGGCCATACACTCGAACAGAAAGCAAGCTTTGTTTCATGATTGAAAAACTTGGCTTAAAATTTCCTAAGCTAACATCTGTAAAGAGTGAGTTTTGCAGAAACATTTGCAGCTCGTGGAGGAAGAAGAGGGTGATAAAATTTGAGCTCAATTGAGGCGAATGTTCAGTTAGCCTGTGCCAAAACATAGTTAATCGAGGGAAAATATGTATTATCTTTATTGTAGAAAGCATTTAGTATTTTAGACTCATCGCTTTAATTTGGAGGATTCATTCGAAACAAGCTGGACAAAACTATAAGGATGACAAAGCTTTCTTATCTATTCATTTAATTTCGTGTTTCTTTCCCCCCATGCAAAAAGAAAAAAAAAAAGACGGAAGAAAAATCACAGATTCCCACTTGACAATTTAATTGTTAAAAAATTTTATAAACGTTAACGACATATAATTACAAGTTCTAACGTTAAAAATGATTTATTCATACCATTTTATTTTTTTATTCAGTGATTACATTCTTTATTTGAAATTTCATATAATTATCTTTCTGAAAAATTAAGGTTTAGCCAAAAGCTTTGCAGTTTCACCTTATCTAAAAATTATTCTTGAGCTGTGGAGTAGACCGTTGGAAACTAGAACCCTGTGTTTGACAATACACATGGAGCAATTGCATGATTCGCTACCTTAAGTGGTAGGCGACCTTACAACCACCTCAACCCTCAAATTCTAATCCCAGACTTTTTTATTAAAAAAAAAAAACAACTTGCTTCCTCCTTGTTGCGCAATAAGAAATTATCATATCTTCATCGTCAAGAATAATCCAACCACTTCCCCTTGTTCAGTCCTAAAAGATAATGCCGGCGAAACACAGTAATTTCTAGTGCAAGAACGTCAGAAAAAACGCTCATCCCTGCTTGTGATTATATGTAAAATGCGACCCTTTTTCCCATTACCAAATACCATTTGGGGGGTCAAGTCAACAAGGAGAGAGACCATTGAGTTCAATCTTTGAAATATCTCTCACCCCTTAACCCTTTTCACAAAATTCTCTGAATAAAATGGGTCCCACGATCTTCGAGTGAAAAACACGTAGACGGCAAGTTTGGGTCAGGTTACCTCAGTGCAATGGACACTGTTCCTTCTGTGAGTTTTTTAAAGTCAAAAATTGAAGCAAAGTGATGGGTGGAGAAAACTAGGATCTTTTTGTTATCATAATCATCATCATGCGTTCAAAAGTAACTGACTCACCAAGATTTCTAAAAAAGCATTTTTGAGATCTGAAAGCTCAGGCTCAAAGCCTAACATTTAACCACTCACAAAGGGGCATCCGCCATGGCCTTGAACAAGAACTGGAAAAACATGAAAGGATAAATTTCCCATAATTGAATCAAAGAACGGTGGAATTAAGAACTGCAGAAAAAAGGAATTGAAACCCTGCGAAGAAACAAAGATTTTCAACTAAGAACTTGTAATCTTCCATTAACATGAAAGAAAAACGACTAGCACCTGCCTAATAATGGATGATACCTTGAGATTTCAAACCCAAAAAAAAAAAAGGTTTTTTACCCATTTGTCTGTACTTTTCATGGCTTCCGTCATATGGGGATAATGGCAAGAACATTCTCAGATTTCCAGATACGCTAAAAAGAAGCAAAACCAAGATGCTAATTTCTCCTTAATCATCGACAGGGGCAGGTAGGTTGAGATCAATCAGGCATTGAACAACAGGAGAAACTTGTTTGATCACCCGTGTGTTCCCTTCAGAACCTCCAACAAAATGAGACCTTTTGTGACCTCCTAATGCTTGGCCTGACTTAAAAATTTTGTAGCAGATGGGGCATCTATGTGCCCTCCTTTTCTTTGAAGTTAATCTATTCTTGGACTTGCTGATCTTCTTCTTTCCATTGCTTCTGTGAGATATCGGAGCAGGATAAGCATCAGTGTCTGTGCTACTTTCCTCACTCTCATCATATGATGCTGATTCATGAGAGCAGCTGATAATTTTTTCACTGTTTAAGCTCTCTTGCTTCCATGATGATCCCTCACTGTGAAACTGAAAACCATTTGGTGTCTTTTTGCTAGAAACACCAATTGAATTGTTTTGGAAAAGAGAATTATAGTTTGGTGGTCTCTTTCTCCAATTGATGAACTCTTCCCTTGTCAATCCCTCTGTTGTTGTATGGCAGTCCAAATCCTCCAAAATTAGTTTTCTGGGTTCAGTGCTTCTGGTTCCTCTGTTATTCATCAGCATCTTCCTCCTATTATATTCTGAGTCATCGTTCCGATCAAACTCAAACCCAGACCTGTTTTCCACTTTTGGTGTTTTGAATTCCCTATTCCCGAGATGCTTACCAATCGCAACATCCAAATCCAACTTTTTGGGACCATTTCTGAAATACCCAGAATCTGAATTATCAGATTCAACAATCTCAGCAGACTTCAGCTTCATGTTCTTATACAGAACAACCTCCTCCTCCTCCTCCTCCTCCACAATCTCAGCACCATTTGATATAAAGCTTCTTTTACCATTTTTGAAAGTGATTCTCGTGTCCACCACAGACGATGATTTTACCTCTACCACAACAGAATTGTTGTCCGAAGATTCAGTAGGCAGAACAAAACGACCCCTATGGCCAGAGGAGTCTTTGGACAATAACATCAAACACTTAGCAATCTCTTCTTGTTCTTGCTCCACATCAGACACACAGGAAGAACCATTCGTTAAAGGAACAGAAGAAGCGTGGTAATGATTTGTATCAGTTGTATTATTCACTGTCTTGAACCTCATTCTTCTGGATCTCCTAGGATAATTCGGAGCCGAAGTCTCTGTGTCCGATTGGCTATCATCCGTCAGCACCATTTTCTGCTTAACGCTAAGCCCAGAATTGTTCTCAAACTTGTTCTTCGTCGTCGTCGTCGTCGTCCCTTTATCTTTCTCAGAGTGACAAGCCATGTGGCCGCAGAGAGCTTTCAGAGACAAAAAGCATTTCCCACATTCTTTGCAGAATCTCTCCTTTTGTATGGTAGAAGCAGCTTTGGGAATTACGAGCTTCGTTGTCTTCTTGGGATTCTCTCTGAGACCGTAAATGGGGTTTTCAGAAGCAGCTTCTTCTTCAGAACCAAAATCTCTCTTCCGCTTCCTTCCACCATCGAACTTGGAGACACTATCATCGGCATTGATCTTAAGGACTTCCTTGGATTGGCGCGATGAATGTTCATTACTCATATGAGTTCTGATGTGTCCACCCAGAGACTTCCCACACGGGTACTTCTTGTTGCAATACTTACACACGAACTTCCTCTCTTCCATGAA
>QFDD01005129.1:0-10062 GCA_006871305.1 Vachellia collinsii | reverse complement strand
AAAAAGGAAACGAAAGATTTAAGCCCACCTTTTTGCTATTATCTTGTTTCTTACATTTACAACCTCTATTGTTGGGAAAATATGTCAATTTATACAATTGTTTTTTGCAGGAGAGGTTAGGAAAGATCAAGAAGAAAAAGAAAACAACAAGAAAGGAAAGGCTAAAGCTCACCTTTTTGCCATTATCTTGGTTCTTTCTGTCTATTAATATCTAATAATAGTTTTAGTTTGTATTTTTTTATTAAGATAGATTTACCTAGCTTTAAAAGTTGTATTTTAGTTGAAAGTGATATACATGTTAACCACGTAGATCCTAAAAAATTGTGGAGTGCCTGTTTCAAGAAACAGGTGCATTTTAACATCTTCAGGGTATCTTTATTAACCATACTCTGAAGCTCTTCTCCAAGAAGTATTCTGACATAGCAAGATGTGCCAACTAATTTTGGTTTATTTCTGACCTTGCTTATTTAGCATGCTCTAAATTTTGATAATAATATTTTCCTTGGAAGTGGTTTTTTTTATTGCATAAAGTCTAGAATAAATAAAATTGTTAATCTAACAAAATATTCCTTAAGCCACTCATTTATGACAGTTAGGGAAGTTAATTTTAATTATTCATGGACAGGGAGCAATCTCATTATTGACATTCCAAGATGAAAATATCCTGGAAATATGAATGTTGTTACCCATGTGAAAGCTTTCTTGTTTGGTCAAATTTTATATAAATGTCATTGCAAGCTCAAATTTGGATTGAGTATTTTGTACCATTTTTGTTTCTTGTTTTTCCTATATTGTGTCTTGACTTTGTGGAGATCAGGATCATGTTTTGGATTTTTTTTCTATATCAGTAAACATGTTTTAAAAAACTTTGTGGAGTTCATTGATTACGGTTGTGATTATTGTGGTTTTTGTGATTAAGTGATGCAAATATATGCAATGCGTTTTGTACGATTTTTATGTGTGTGATTAGAGTTCATTCTGTTTAGTTGCCGTAGCAGCTGAATTTCAGGTTGGCATCGGAGTTTATCTGTGAGTATGCACAACCTTGAGCTGGATCAGCAAGATCAGAGAGGTATGGGTTATTCTGTGTTGTTTTAATCTTCCCATATTTTAATTTCTGGTTTATCTAGCTTTTCTTTATGGTGGTTTGGTAGTTATACTCTCTGGAATGCTGACTAACCAAGATATTTATGTCGCTATACAATTGCATTAGCATTATTTAGTTATTTCCTTGTTTGCATGCGGAAATGAGACCCAAAGGTATTTAATTTTTAACGATTCCACCTTTTCGTATTTAATTTAACATTCTCACAACTGACATAAGACCTTCCATTTTCACTTTTGCTTGTATTACATGTTCTTGCTTTTAGAATTTTGATTTATCTAAACTGAGAATGGGAGGATTGTAGTCTCTGGGTTAGGATTGAACTCTCTTTGTTGTAGTGTACTCGTGATAGCTTGGTCTCGTTAATGGAGCAAGTGAACCGTTTAATGGGGTTGCCTGAACAGGATTTGGTTTTATAGAATTCATTGATTATGGTTATGATTATTCTAGTTCCTGTGATGGAGGGATAAGAATACATGCAATGCATTGTGTTAAGAATAAGCTAGATGAATATACAATATTTGCGTTGCTGTCAAGTGTTTCAGATTCTAGCTCACTAAGCATCGTCCATGGGGTACATGGCTTAAGTTTGATAACTCTGGGCTGCTCTGAGATTGGTTCAGTTAATAGCTTTACATGGTTATGCTTTCCAATGTATATGCTGGTGATGATTTTTTTTTTTGGGAGGATATTTGAAGAAATTAATGGGTAACGTAACAGGTGATCCGAGGAAAGTGAAGGCCATTTTTGCTAGATAAATAAGCTAGATGAATATACAATATTTGCGTTGCTGTCAAGTGTTTTAGATTCTAGCTCGCTAAGCATCGTCCACAGGGTACATGGCTTAAGTTTGATAACTCTAGCCTGCTCTGAGACTGGTTCAGTTAATAGCTTTACATGGTTATACTTTCCAATGTATATGCTGGTGATTATTTTTTTTTGGGGGGGGAGGATATTTGAAGAAATTAATGGGTAACGTAATAGGTGAGGTGATCTGAGGAAGGTGAAGGCCAATTTTGCTATTTGGAAAATTAACATGCATGCTTGATTAATTCTTTTTGCTATTTTGTAATGTCATGGAAGCATTTTTGATGATATGTGAAGAAATTAATGGGTAACGTAATAGGTGATTCGAGGAAAGTGAAGGCTATTTTTGCTAATTTGGAAAATTAACATGCATACTTGATTAATTCTTTTTGTAATGTCATGGAAGCATTTTTGATGATATGTGAAGAAATTAATGGGTAACATAACAGGTGATCCGAGGAAAGTGAAGGCCATTTTTGCTGATTTGAAAAATTAAGATGCGTGCTTGATTAATTCTTTTTGTAATGTCATGGAAGCATTCATATGAAGGTGTAATAGTTACTTTAAGCGGATCCATAGATTACCAAGCAATAATTTGTGTATAGCAATGATTGGTGAAGAAAGCAACAAATGAAATCATATAGCATTTGGATTACCTTTACAGAATAGAGCACTCCTCTGTATTGTTTCCCCCCTTCCTATTTAAGGTATTTTGTTTTTGATATCTATGTTAATATTAATCTTGGTTATTTTTTTTTGTTCCAGATACAGATTTTCTTTTGAACCGTATTAGTTAGGTGGGCGTATCACAACTAAGGCAAACTTTCAATGTGGAGGATTCCAATGTAATGACTATTGAATTTTGTCGAGCATGGTTGCTTGCTGAAAGTTCTGTCTCAAATAGTGCAAGATAGAGCTAATGAATTATATAAAAAAAGGTAATGTTTTTCTAAGCTAGTTTAGGGTCTCATGGATTTGACCTTATTTGATGTTTTACTAGAACCCTTTTGTAACTCACTTCTATTTGTATAAAGTTGTCGTGATTTGGTTGAAGAGTTTGGACATAGTAGTATTATGGAATCTTTCATGTAAGCTTGCCTTTCGCTACAACATCCCTGTGCGATAAAGTAAGCTAATTTTCCTAGTTACAACACTTATGTTGAAATGTAAAACATCTTAGGAAGAATGGAGTGCACATAAGAATGAATGAGGCATTTCAATAGTGTTGTGCAACTTATGCTTTAGAACATTTTCATTTGGACTAACCTAGAGCAGTAGCATTTGGAAGTGTAAATGTTTCATTGGCTTTTTTCAGGAATATGCAATTCCCATCTCTTGCTTGAATCCAATGATTGGTGTTCTTTCCATGCAATGAAGCACAGCTTTAGATTCTCTAGTTGATTAAGTTGTGTACTATTTGCCTATATAGTCTGGGGTAATATTTATCAATTAGTTGTGCATATGAACTGATTTTTGGACTTAAGTCGTTTTTTTTCAATTTGTGGTTCCATTCAAAATTCAGACTCACATTGCTTTTAGTCTGAAATTATGTAGGAGTCATGTGATCCTACTCAGATATCACTGGAGAAAGAGAAGAGAGCAAGACCCAGACTCCATCCTCTGATATAGTGGCCACCACAAAAGATGCTCAGGAGGAAAAATCAAAAGCTGGTTATGCTCCTATATCCCAAGAATCGTTTAAAGTCGAAACCACAGACCATGTGCCAAAATCACATGATACTAGCGAAGAAAATAAATGTATTTTAGGTATTTGTGTTTGTATAATTGTGGCGTAAGATGCCACAAATGTACAATATTATGACATCTGCTAGAATTACATTTGAATAAATATCTGTACAAAAAAATGGATTGGGCCTATCCATTGGGCTTGCTAATGTATAACATAGTTCTAGGCTTTCAGGCCCCCTCAAACAAGGAACTCTTGCTTGAACGATTCCGAGTTTGTCTCCAAAAGCCCATAACTTGTGACAAGTCAAAGGCTTTTGTGAAGATGCCTGTAACCTGCTCAAAAGAGGGCACCTATTTGACTAAGAGCTTCCCTTTAAGTACTCTTTCCCTAACAAAGTGGACATCCAATGTGTTTATATCTGGCATGAAAATCCGGATTCGAAGCTAGGGTGGAAGTGGTGAGGTTATCACACCACGCCATTGGTGGTTCTCTGAGATGAAGACCAATTTCTTGCATAAAGGATTGAATCCATGCGAGCGCAGCTGAAAGGTCTACCAAGGATTTGTATTCCAACTTTGCACTGGACCTTGAAACTACTTGTTGCTTCCTCACCGACCAAGATATTAAGGAATCGCCAAGGTATACGCAATATCCACCATGGATCTTTGATCATCTTGGTAAATGGCCCAATCAACTTCAAAGAACCTTGCAATCTGAGGTAAGTGCTCGGCTTAATGTGTAATGCAAAATATGAGGTTCCTTTCAGATATCTTAGTACTCGTTGCAATGTGAACACTTGTTGGAGCACTCAAGAACTCACTCAGTTTTTTTTTACTGAGAACATCATATCGGGCCTCGTGTTCACTGGCTATTGAAGTGCTCCAATGATTCTTCTGTAGGTCGTCGAGTTCTGAAGAGGTATGCCATCTCTTTTGAAAAATGCTTGCTTACAACCATAGGAGTGGGTACGGGTGACAAGTTTTGCATGCCACACTTGGTTAGGATGTTGGTTAGGATGTTATGAATATATCGTTCTTGCCTTAAGTACAATCCAGTCTCGTCTTGATAAGTTTCTATTCCCAAAAAGTTATGCAGGTTACCTAGATCCTTAAGAGCAAACTGAGTGTTTAGTTGTTGAACAAACACTTTTATCATCTGATTAGAGTTACCTGTGAGAATAATGTTGTCTACATAGACAAGAACAAACATCACATTAGTCCCATATTTGAGGAAGAACAGAGAGGAATCACATTTTGAATGTAAAAAACCCTAGCCTAGTAGAGTAGATTTTAGTTTCTCAAACCAGGCTCTAGGTGCTTGTTTGAACCCATAGATTGCTTGCTTGAGTAAACAAACGTGATTTGGAGATTTGGAGTCAATGAAGCCTTCTGTTTGCCTCATTAAAGCAGTTTCTTGTAGGTCACCATTTAGGAATCATTGTTTATGTCCATCTGTCTAATTTAACAGTTGAAAGTTACTGCAATTGTGAGGACAAAGGCCTTTAGAACTGGGCTAAATGTTTCATCAAAATCAATGGCAGAGCTTTGTTGAAAACCCGTAGCAACTAGTCTTGCTTTGTGCTTTTGAAAAGAGCTATCTGCGTTAAACTTCTTCTTGAGTACCCATTTGCAATCTACTAGATTGCCCTGTCCTGTGTAGGGTCCTAATTTCCATGTTTTGTTCCTCATGTGCTTCATATTCATCTTCCATAGCTTTCTTCCATTCTTTGGATAGCAAGGCTTGTTTAGTTGAAGAGCGAACCTCATCATCATCAATTTCTGTTGTAACAGCTCCTATAAAGGGTATTTTAGCTTTAGAAATTCTTGCTTTACTCCTGGTTATCATAGGATGTTGATTTGTGACTATCAATTGTTGATTAGCACGCTCTGACTGTGTTGTCTCTGAACCTGCAGACTGAGAAGAAGTGGTCCCCTTTTCTGAGGGTGGTCCAAATTGTTTAGACAGTGGTTCTGACATTCTGAGGATAGAATCTATAATTCAGGAAGAGGGTAAATCAGAGATGATGCTAGTGAGCAATAATTATAATGTAGATGAATATAGTGGAGAAAGGGACATGGAAAAGGCACTTGAACAGTAGGCCTAACTCATTGACCGGTACAAAGCAATTGGAAAAGGCTCAAAAAGAGCCCTTTAGGAATCATTTTAGTTTCTCAAATCATTGTTTGAGCCCATAGATTACTTGCTTGAGTAAACAAACGTGATTTGGAGATAGAGCTTCAAGAAATAGTGAATGGTCTTATCAATACACAAATGTATAACTCCATAGGAATTTCAATTGTGCTTATATTCATCACTGCAGGAATTGGGTTCAAAGGAACAAAGCAAACAAGCAAAGCAAGAGAGCCCTTTCCCGTTCCGGCAAGGTAAGGGAGATGTCTAATACATTTTTAAGGGGATTCTGTTCCTATTCGTCCAAAGAGGGCATTCACAGCCTATTCGATAGCATTTGTCCTATTCATGGATATCCTTACAAACAAAGCTTATGTTGATTGTAAGGCCACTGGGGTAGCAAACTAAACCGAACACTTTCAAGCTCTCATAATTCAGATGCTTGTGAAACAACTTATAGTAAGGTGAGTTGCCACCTAGAACAATTGTTGGCAATTGATTTATTAGAGCTATAGCTGTATGAAACCCACCAATAGCTAAAATGCCATGCATTTAGCTTGAGCCAGAAGTGTTAATCTTATTTCTACTATGTCTGTGCTTTCTTTCTGCTCTTCCATTTTAGGGGGATGTGTGTGGACAAGAGTGTTTGAAATGGATTCTACATTCATGTAAAACAGTAGAAAATGACCTGTTTTCTCCACCCGTCACTCTGTACTGTTTTTACCTTGTAGACTGATTTTCAGCAAGCTTTTTAATTGAATGAACATCTTAAGAGCTTCATCCTTGGTTTTTAAAGGAAATATCCAAGAAAAACAACTGTAGTAATCAAGAAATAGGATGTAGTACCGAAAGCCATTCCAGGAGGCAATAGGTGTTGGCTCCGTGAATTAACTCTAAAGGTTTAGAAGCATGTGACTGAGATAATTTGAAAGGAAGAGAATGTGACTTTCCAAATTTGTAGGAAGCACTTGAATAAATAAGTCTGGGAAAGGGATAGAACAACCAACAATGGAAAGTTGCTCTGGAAACTTCCTCATCTTGGTGAGATATTCAGCTGTCCCCTTTCTAGTGCGTTAGAAATCAGAGAGCTCCTTCAAGCTGTTTAGCTTACTCCCATAAAGCAGCAGCTAAAGAGACAGAAAACATCTGGGATGATACCTCCAGAGACATTGTATTCAGCAGCCAGCCGAAAACCAGTTGGTCAACAACAACCCAGTCCTCAAAGGCTGGATTAAGCTTGGTGACATTATTTTTTGTGACATACTGAGGGGGCACGTATTAGTGACATTGATGAAACCCTCTAATTTTTGTCCCTTTATGATAGGGAGTACATGGGTCTACCAAACCAAGTAGTTGGTCCCATCCAGCTTGACGGAACAGACTTGGTTGATAGAGTTGGTGGAAGACGCCTTAGATAATGCAGCTGCAGAGATGAGTTATGATGATGATGTTGATGAAGAGATGTTGGGAGTGGCGTTGGATGAAGTGTTGGACGTTGAATCAGCCATAGCAGCTAGGCTGTCATAGGCTCTGATACTAAGAAAATAAGTGTATTTTAGATATTTGTGTGTTTGTATAATTGTGGCGTAAGATGCCACACTATATGTATTCTTATTTATAGTAGGGTGGCAAACATTGCATAATGTAGTTTTAGGCTTTGTCTTAACAGGTGGTCACCACAATCAAAATAATGCAACAGTCAGCAGTTTTGGCTTGATTGCTCAAAATAATTCAGATTCCTCATTGATAGGAAACAAAAATCATAATAGCTCAGAAACACACCATCGTCAGCTATCAAATAGACGGCATCAAGGCCCGCATGCTGTTGGGCGCAATGGTTCCATGCCGACTAATTCTTTTTCCACTGATGCATATGATTACCTGGCCTCGAAAGATGCTTCTATTAGTTCAAGGAACAGACATGACCTCTATGCTTTAGTTCCTCATAAAGCTCAGGAACTCAAGCCAAGCTATCATTGCAACAGGAACTCAATAGGATGCCACTAGTAGATAATGGTTACACTAGTAAAGCCATTAAAGCTTTAGCTTCTTCAAGTAAAACTAAGGAGAGATTAGATATTCCCATTGGATGTTTTGGTTTGTTCAGGATTGATGAATTTATCCGATGAAGCTCCTCCTAGATCCCCTGCTCTTGATTCATCTTCTCACTTGAGTTCAAACTTTTATCATGGTAAAGACTTGAGAACTTCTGTTGACCAACCTGGCCTGAGTCCTTACTTTGGCAGCAGCTTGAGCCCTTACTTTGGTAGCAGCTTGGGCTTCTCTCTAGTTCATCCCTAACTTCTCACCACACGTTCCTTGGAAAGAGGGTTAAGATTTGAAACTAGGAAGCCTCCTTTTGATCCCATTATGGATGCAGGCCTTCTGGCTTCTAGTAGTAATAGCTATCCCACGTATCCCATCCATCCTTCCTATCAGAATTTGACACCCCAAATGCCCTTGGGTGATGGACTTTTGATACCTTATCCGAGTAGACCAGTTGGGAATCCTCCTGCAGATCCTATTTGTTCTCTCTGCAAGCTAAACTCTAGAGGACTACATATTTTTCATTTACAGAGGTCTCTCCATTTTTCAGTTTAATAAATGAGCCCAATTTTCTTAAAATAAAAATAAAACATGAATAAATATAATTTTTTTGACATTTCCGCCAAGCTAGATGTAACAGCTTAGTGGGAAATTCCATAAAACATATTTTGTTTATTTTTTTTTTGTGAAATGAATGGCTTCCACATGAGTACTAATGGTTGCATTCCAACTAGTCCAAAAAGTGTGATGCGTGGGTCAGAATGTGCTAAGCAAATAATTTATATTGTTGTGTCGATATGTCAAGGTAATTGTGACCTTTTGTTTGAACATATAATTATATTCTATATAAATTACTTGTAGAAACAATTTTGTTTATCTACAATATAAATCACTTGAATCCTCTTTTAAAACCATTTTGACATGAGTAAAGCTGAAATATTTTTTATATTTAAATAAATTTAATGAATTAAATGTCATTATTTAGTTTTGATGAATAAATTTTGAGTGATTTTTAATGTGACTCAAATAAAATATACATCAACGTAAATAGTATAAAGTTAAAAAGTTAACTTTTTTGGGAAAAAAAAAGTTTAAGTGAGTTAGGTTTCAGAGTTCACCAGAGTTAGGTATGCTTACAGATTTAGAGAATGCTTACAAAAGTATTTATTGATCATCCATTGGTAAAACCATCACATCAGCAATGAGATTTGAACTTACAACCTTATGGGTTGGGTCTCTAGGTTCACCAAGGTCACCACATATCTCCTAACTTAAAAGGTGCTTACAAAAATATTTATATACCACCTATTAGCAATGTCATCACGTTGGCAGTTATATTTGAACTCACAATTTTATGGGTTAGAAGCCAATTTCTTACCAACCAGATTAATCTTTATTGGCATTCTATGTTTCCCTCTTGCATATTGCAAAAGAGGAACCATCAATATATATACCACCTCGATCCTTAATATAAGATCAGTTTACTAATTTGAGAAAATCAAGAAAACTAAATCAATTGCTTAAAAGTATTTATAATCATCATTTTTTCACTTGATAAATATGTCTGATTTATAAACTTATATATAATTTAATTATATATATAAGTATTTCAAAGAGATAGTGCATTGTATGCTTAATTGAATAATTTATTTGACTGCCTCATGTTTTAGGATGTTGAATAGATCTTAACCTTATTTTAATTTGATAATGAAATATGAATTTTAGGATTAAAGTGTATCATCACCTTGAAATATTTTTTTAGGTGTGTTTAGAACCTTAACATATTTATTGATGCAATCAACGATAAGACATAAAAATATTTTAGGTGTTGAATGCACCACAAAATATCAGAAATTAACCCATTAAAATATAATGATATTTAATAACTCAAAATTGATAAATTGACACTTATTATGAATAACTAGATATATCTCCCGTGCGACACACGGAATGCGTAATCTTACTATATTAAATGGTAAGATTAATGTAGTTGTATAGTAATTAATTCAAATGTGTCTATGTAAAATTGATGAGCAATCCATTGTTCTTTGTCACACCCCTTTTTAATTTAATGTGTTAGAATGAGATTTTTCCGAAAACATTTTAAGCTTTTTAAACAACTTTTCTATAAAGTTGTTTTTCTGAAAGATCCACTCAGCCATGTTTGATCCTGGGACCTTTGGGTTATGGACTCATCAGCCTTCCACTCACAATTACCTTCTGGCTCATATTATTATGTATATAATTTGTACAATCATAAATACATGAGTATTTAAGTTATCCA
>QFDD01005128.1:0-10183 GCA_006871305.1 Vachellia collinsii | reverse complement strand
GAGAGAGAGAGAGAGAGAATGGATAAGGGAAGGTATAGTGACAATGTGAGGATAGTGCAGATCGATACGCACTTTGTGGAGACTGATGCTGTGAACTTCCGAGCGGTGGTTCAGAGTCTCACAGGGAAGGACTCTTCCCCGGTTTGGCCTGAAAACGGGCCCTCGTCGTCATCGTCATCGTCTTCACTCGCCGCCGCCGCAGCAGTAGAGACTGCAGGTGGTGTTGAAACGGAAGCTGGAAAAAATTATTATTATTATGATGACAATAATGACGATGCTCGTAATTTTCATCATGTCGCTGTGAAACCTGGTGTTGATGAACGGAGCATGATGACATCGAACAATAATGAAATCATATACGAAGACGGCGATGATTATATTCTGTCTTTTTTGAAAGACTTATCCTCCGAAGACTTCAACAAGTTCATGTCTGATCAGTTAGCTCTCGTGAAGGACCACCCATTAATAATGTTGTAATTTCTGATTTCCGTATAATTTTGCATTATTTTCTTTTTTTTTTTTTTGCGAGTAATTTTGCATTATTTGTTTACGCAGCAAGTGTATTGAGTTCAAATAAAGATTTGTCGTATGTGACTTTTTTTTTTTGGTCTGACGTATGTGACTTTGAAGTCTTAGTTTAATTTGCTTCAGGTATATAAATTATATATGTAGCATTAATCTGTTTTCGTCGTAAATAAAAGAGGAAGTGGGAAGTGTAATTAATGTGGTAGGGAGGTTAAGATTGTCGGGCCAATAATCGCTGTCTTCTCAATATATACTTTGGTGGTTCATTTGCAGCCTCACAATTGGGTGACTCATCTCCGATGATAGTACTCTCTTTTCTTTTTTCACCAGTAAGATTTACTCATTTCATCGGTTTTTAAGAATTTTCCAAAAGTTTTTTTCTTAATAATATTTGAATTTTTCTTAATGTTATCTCAAAAGTTTTCAAATCATAATAATATCATTCCAACCATTATTCACGTTAATTTTTATCATCAATAAATCAAATATATTGAGTTAGAGTTTCCAGGTCTCATTTATCTCATTTTTGAGATGTAAGTATGCTTTTAAATAGTAATCCCTTCATTCCTATTTGTAAGCAACATTATTTTTTTATGAGCTTGGTTATATATATATATATAAGCAACAATTTTATTATCTAGAAATTTAATGTACTTTTACCATTTTCACCCTTAATTAATTGCATGTCTCTTTCATATTTTTCTTCCACTCATGACCTCTCACACATCATCTTTATAAATAAAAATATGTATAAAAAAATATCTCTTACGTATTCATTGCTTTTAACTAACTAGCAAAAGCTCCCCCGCGCAGCCGAAGTAACCTAATGTACAACAACATAATCATGAGTAAATGAAATAGCAAAATGATGTAGTTCCATGCACGCGTGTATCATCATATTGAACCTACGGAATGAATGACAATAAGAGGTTATTATAATTGTTATCAAAAAATTTATTACTCTTCAATGTAATTATTTGATACTGGAAAGACTTCTAACTATACATATAGATGATATCTCAAGTGTTTATTGAATTGTACTATCCGTTTGTTGAATCTTTGCTTACATGATCGACAAACCTAATTGTTTGTGCCACCAGAATGTTTTAAATAAGAGTTGAGGTACATCCAAGTTCCATAAGGTAATTGATTTGCTAATTTTCATTTTGGTGTTTTGGGTAATTAAACTATGGAACCAAATGCTGACCAGCTACAAGAAGAGCATGTGAAATATAATAATCGTTGTTGCATGTAACAAGACAGTAACTGGATAGTGGCAATTGCAGGATACTGACAGGAAAGTAATAATACAAGATCAGGCAAGTAATTGATTTGTGGAAATTGCATAGGACGAGATGTTTCAAAAAAGTGTCTGAGGTGTGAAAGTATATAAGACAAATCAGGCCATAAGCTTATGACATAAGGAAAATAATGATGAAGCAAGAAACAACAGGGGGCTTAAAATTGTTTAAGTAATGGGTTTCAAATGGCACGAAGGTGGATAGAAAAATTATAGAGAGAAACATTTGGTCTAAAAAACAATTGGCATATTGACGAACAATGAAACTCATATCATACACTACGTAGTTTTAAATATGTGACCATTAACATATATATATATTAGATAGGATTCATTACCTTTGGCAAAAATTAAGGGAAAAACAGAGGGGGAATGTTCGGACATCTTAGCAGAGAAGTTATTTTTTTAGAACTTTTGTTAAGGTTAGACCAGTAAAGACAAAGGTTAGAAAAACTTGATCGGCAACATTGCACGTGTGAAGCTAGCTCCCTAGTAGGCCATACCACAACAACACCAGTTCCATTTCGCAAAGTGAATTGAGCATGGTGCAACAGCTCAGTAGATGTTATTCCTAGTGCTTCTTTATGAACCTCGTCTAAATAGTGCATGACCATAAAAAATTTCGAATCACTCGAGTTTGGTTCCTAGCACTTGAGTGACATAAAACAAAAATTGTTCATAAGTCAATAGGTTGAAATGACTGAAGTCACATTTTAGCACAACTTGCAAATCACACGGAAATGAAAATCAATAAGGAATGAGCAAGAGTTGTTAACAAAGATTAACTCACCTAATGCAACTATTTGCTAATGGAAAGATTTCTGAAAATTTCTTTGTAAACGACATTGGTCATACACTTCTTTCTATTAACAGTGTTATCTGATACATATATCTTCAATCCTTGTATACTTCTAACCCTTAACAGTGCAACATAAAGCTGTCCATGCATGAAGACTGGTTTGGAGAGGTATATTCCAACATGTCGTAGAGATTGGCCTTGGCTCTTGTTGATATTCATTGCAAAAGACAAGCAGATAGGAAATTGCCTTTGATACATGTGGAATGGAAGTCTTGTATTTGAAGGATTCATGTCCATCCTATGAATTAAGACCTTCGAGTCTGATTTAGAATCGTTAAGAATAATACCCTCAATGATAGATTTTCCAAGTTGGGTGATTCATAGACGAGTCCCATTGCATAATCCAGATGATTCGTTGATGTTTCTCAATAATATGATAGGTGCGCCAACTTTCAAGATCAACCTATGAGCAAGTAAACCAGACGCAGATATGGTATTAAGAAATTCAGTTGAGTAAGGTTATCAAATAAATCGTTGTCATCACTTGATCTGCATATGGAGTCACAACTTAAGTACTTAACACATTCGCCATGCAACAAAGAGAGGACATACTCATTGATATCATTGACAACCTCAATTGTAGGAATAATGATAGCCCTATCATTAAAGTACTGATAAGAATACAAATTGGGTAAAAGATATCTCTAAATCATGTTCACCATGGTTTCCAATAGGTTGATAGATGTTGGAATAAGTAAATCCACAAGGATTTCTATATCATATGTTCCATTAAGAGAGGAACAAAAATTTCCATCCCCAATATCTAGAAGACACTTAAAAAAATTCTTGAAGTTTTTTCAGCATTCTCTAAGGATGTTCAGCTCATGTTTCTTGATAGATGGAAAATGGTGTAGTTATCCCAGAGGTATGAAGAGTTTACGCATGCATTTATGATGTTTGCTCGAGTTCCTTTAGGGATGACTTGGAGAATTTGCCTAAAGTCACCACCCATAATGATGCATTTGCCATCGAAAATTAAATTGCAATGCATTAAATTATGGAGTGTGTGGTCCACAACTTCAATGAGTAACGTTGAATCATTGATGCTTCGTCCTAAATTATAAGGCTAGTACTTCTAATTAAACTTACCAATGCAAAGTCTTGGCGTATGGAACACATGGAAAATTCCTTTATATTGATTGGGATTGAAAACCTGGAGTGAGATGTTCTTCCAGAAGGAAGTAATGTTGCAGCTATACCACTTGATGCAACAATTAATACAATATCTCCCTTAGAATGCAATGTCAAGGTTAGAAAGTTCCATAGGAACGTTTTCCCCGTTCCACCATAACCGCAATCATAAATGTGTTTTTGTTTTTGCTTAAGTTCATTGATCATCTTTTCAACTTCTGTTTGTAGGAAGACCTTGTCATAGGATAACTCATGTAGAATTAGGTTGTTACCAACATTAAGAAACTGATTTGCACTTGGTTGTAGAAGTGTCAGAAAGTGATGCAGAGATTTTCCATTACTTTGAAGGAGCTCTTCTATATGACACAAAGCATCATTCTTCTTAGCTTCTGGAGGTGTAACATTGGAATGATGTAAAAAATTAATTGACAAAACTGAAAAAAATGTAACGAATATGTATCGTAACAATTAAAATACAAATGAAGTTAACCTGAAGAAGGTAAATTGTTTCGATCTATGTATAGGAGATCCTCTGATAATACCTTCAAGCATTGCGTCCACACATTTTCTGGACGTTGAAGGCAACAACACAAAAGCATGCTGACAAATAGCTTTCTAACGGACATTCCACTTGCCCAAACTGCTGATTCGTTGATTGCCGTAATGAACTCATTATCAACATCCAACAGCCCACGTGCGAAGCATGCATCCCTAAATGTTATGTAAATAACCCCATCAAATGTCCTGATATCCTCATATGAAGATGGACCTTTGACCTTTGTTAAAAGGATATAAAGGTAGTATAGCTCACCGGATGTTGATGAAGCATTAACTATCTTACCAACTGCAAAACCTTTCTCCCTTCTCTTCCATTGACTTCTCAACTTTTGGTATACATAGTGATTCGAAAACTCTTGGTATGTGAATGCACTTGCAAATGGATCATGGGCATTTATTTTCATCCAGGTAAGGAACTGTGACTCACAAACTCTAGGCCTATCAAGCAACTTTGAAACATCAGTATCTTTAGTGTAGATGATATATTGTTGGTTAGGAAGGTGAAAACTAAGCCTCTCAACAGTAGGGTACCTATGGTGGATTTCAAAGCCATAAATGGGCCACGATGCTTCACAGGCAGATATATACCTGCAATTGTAATATTGTTGTATTTCATCCATCATCTTATTATTGGCTATTTGAGCACTATCATTAAATATACTTGCCATCACACGATCGTTCCCTTTACTTATGTACTTGAATAAGTACTTTATTGCTGTGGATTTTCAACATTGATGTGAGCTTCAAACTTTTGCAATAAAATTGGATTGTACAACACAATATATCGATTATCTAATGGAATAGACCTCACCTCTACATGCTTTCCATTATCTCTTCTTATGTATGCAGGGTCTTCATCATCAATAATGGTAGTGCCATTGAATCTCTTAGGGAAATATTTGGTGCACTAGTGGCCTTTCATGCAAGGAGATCTAGGGTTGTTAGGGCCACATGGTCCATGTGTCATGTATTTCTTCACCAACTCGTATAGGCGTGGAGATACATGCTGGTTAGGAATTTCTGTACACATATACTTGTCAACATCCTCCAGGGTTGCAATTTTATTCGCAAGGAAGAGGAGGATGTGAGCATGTGGGAGGCCTCTTTTTTAGAACTTTATTGTGTATACCTCTGAAAATACGCATATAGATTAGATTATTTAAATAATATGACATTAGGAAGATTACACCAAATATAAAGAGTGATATTAAGTATAGATGACTTAGATTATCTGCATGAACTCTACCAAATATATTAAATTGTTTAATTGTCTTAAGCAAACATTGCAATTTGATTCAGAATGCCCTTGAAAGGATTTCAGGCTTTAGAGATGGTTTGAAATTAAATGTCTTACAATACCTTGTGACCTCTGGCCAAGCAGGGTTACAAATGAATGTTAAGAAAATATTAGGGTATCCTGTCCATCTGCAGATTGTCATTGCATTCTGATAATTTTATATCATATACCTTCCACCTCCTGTAAATGATGATAGTAAAATGATCCTTGTCCCTATCAATGAATGACCTTTTGATATCCTATTGATATCAAATGATGCGATTTTAATTTTCTACAATTTTTTAGTAGAAAAAGGATGTCAGAGATTCTTCTGATAGGAGCATAGATTCAATCTGGGATCCTTCAAGAGAATGAATTATTTTGATTATACATATAGATTATTTTGATGTGTGGGATCTTGAAATAGGAAAAGAAAAGAAAAGTATATATGGAGGGAAATGTGGAGGACAAAAGCCATTGAAGATGGCATGAATGAGAAATATGCAGATGAAAATGACAAAGTTGGATTTGGATGAGATTAATGCTAATCAGAGTCTTGAAAAGTTTAACAATGTGTCCCCGATAGGTTCACCCACTGGAAGATCTTCTTCCAGTGTGAGAAAGATGAACTGTATCTGCTCACCCACCACTCAAGCCAGCTCCTTCCGTGCTGATGGCTCCCGCCGTGTTGTTTCCGTTGGTGCTAATCTCTCTGACTTAACATCTACATCATGAAGTTTTTGAGCTTATGATGATGGGATTATTTACTAATTAGATGGGTGTATATACATAAACAAACAAACACACACACACACACACACACATGCATAATACACTATACGTTTAGTTTTTCTTAAAAAATATTGTGTTTCACTTTTAATATGCACGAACTTTTGTGTGGTTGTTTATCAACGTGGTGATTAATTGAAGAACACATAATGGAGCCATTTTGAGTTACTTGAAATTTGAGAGATATTCATTGATAACCAAATGAAATAGAAAACCCTCCCTTAAATTATAGAAAATTTGTTCTAGAAATTTAGTTTTTGAAGAAGCATTTTCTAGAAAATCACTTCCCAAAAAAGCGTGTTAGGAAAAAGTCCTTTCTGCAAAGTCACTTTTCGAAAGAGGTGGTTTATTTGAACTTTAAACAAGGTTGCCCATTGTGGGTTTGGAGTGCCCAACAACATCCTTTTTGCAACGCTACTTGAGTAGTTGACAACTATAGAAAAGCACTGTCCAAAAGAAAACGAAAAACATTACGAAAAATCACTTTCTGAAAAAGCATATTTCTGAAAATCACTTTCTGGAAAAGCCTATTTTTAAAAAGCACTTTTTCAAAAATCACTTTCTCAAAAAAAGCACTTTCTTGGAAAAGTACTTCCTAGAAAAGCACTTTATTAAAAAAGTACTTTGGGAAAAAGCACTTTATTGGAAAAGTACTTTTCGAAAAATCACTTTCTTGTAAAAGCACTTTTTTTAAAATCACTTTCTTGAAAAAGTACTTTCTTAAAAGCACTTTTTAAGAGCTCTTCTTTCTTTAGTTTTTGAAGAGGCATTTTCTAGAAAATCACTTCCCAAAAAAGTGTGTTAGGAAAAATTCTTTTCTGCAAAATCACTTTTCGAAAATAGAAAAGCACCGTCCAAAAGAAAACAAGAAAAACTTTACGGAAAATCACTTTCTGAATAAGCATATTTCTAAAAATCATTTCTTGAAAAAGCACTTTTTCAAAAATCACTTTCTTAAAAAAACACTTTATTAGAAAAGTACTTTCTGAAAAAGCATTTTCCTAGAAACATCACTTTATTGGAAAAGTACTTTTTGAAAAAACTCTTTATTAGAAAAGTACTTTTTTGAAAAATCACTTTCTTGCAAAAACACTTTTTTTTTAAAAATCACTTTCCTGAAAAAGTACTTTCTAAAAAGCACTTTCTTGGAAAAAAAAAAGAAAAGAAAAATAAAATGTTTACCTCACAGAAAGTGATTAAAAGGAAAAAAAGATTGGCGTAGCTTATAATCCCCATAACTTATACTAACAAGAGCTGCTTTAAAAATTAACTCAATAATTGTGAAAATAAATCCTGTAATATAGGAATAATAGTTGCATTGAACCAATCATAAGAGATGGAAATGGAAGGTATAACACTGAAAACACTATCTAGAAATCTGAGAATGACCGTTAGCCTTTTAGTTAAAAATTGGGTTTGGTTCACTATCTAGAAATCTGAGAATGACCGTTAGATTTAAAAATATTAATTTAATTTTCATTAGGTGTTCAACAAAAGTTTAGTAAGAATGTTATGAACACAAGTAGAAAGGAAGAATCCATTTCAAAAGAGATGCTTCACTCAACCTTTTGCCATTTAGAACTTTTCATGGGTAGCCCTCTCATATGAACAACAGCATACAAGCACTGCATAAATGGAATTCTAATCAGCAAAACAATAAGTCCACGAGCATAAAAATGATGAAATGGAGAAATAAGTAATAACTACTGAAGAAACAAAATCAAAAAAATATATCACAATTTCAATTGCATTGGATGTGCGTTGAATTTCAATTGCAATAGGGATGGGAATCGTCCCTGCAAGTGTACGTATAGCAACAACATCATCCATGTTGATAGAAGAAAACTCCCCATTGTCATCCTGATATACCATCAATTAAAGGATTAACATATGATTATCAGCTAGTAACATCAATCAAACATAAATAAAAGAAAAATGTAAACAAAAGCATGGATCCATTCAAATATGTAACATCAATCAAATATGTAAACATCTTTGACATTAAACTGAAGAATGGATCCATTCATCCACTCATTCAACATACATAACAAAAGCATTCCAAATATATACATAATGTAATAGTCTCTCATACATACCTTCTTGTTACTTTTATTCTCCCTAACTTCATATCTCTCTTGACACATATCCGTCAACCATGCTCTTGAGCTCACCAACTGCAATCCCAAGCAAATCAATTCCACATTGCTCTTATTTCACCCAAAACAGAAACAACTATTTTCCCAATTACAAAAACATAATCTTTATTTTGAAGGCAACCAAGACTCACCAGTAAGCTTCGTTGGATAATCTTGTCCCTCTTCTTATGCCTCTGAGGCAGCTTGCATCCCTGCAAGCATAATGAGTAATAAAACACCTTAGATACTGGGATACCCAACAGAGATGAAGTAAGAAATTCTCATTTGTTTCTTTCTCACCCTCACCCAGGGGTTACATGCCACAAACAGAGAAAATGGAAAGATCCCATCGTTTCTAACCTTGTGAGACGATGAGGTTGAAGATGAGAACTATCTTTGTCATTAGTAGTGACCCCAAAACGATCCACCATTGATGTAAGCTTCGTTCGGATTCCACCGTTGAGTCACAACTAAATCTTTGAGTTTTCGCCCTCACGCATCTCCGCTGTTTTCTGTTTCCCCACAGCAAGAAAAAATCAGGTTTCACTATTTCTTATCCTCTCTGACTCCATTCTTCCATCTCCATATCTGCCATCAGAATCACAAGACAAAAATATGCTTAGTTTCACACGTCTAGGGAATTTTCACAATGAACTCAAAAACCCAAAAGATTACAAAAAAATTGGGAACAAAGATAGGAGATTAACCTAAGGAGTGAAATGTGTATTATGATGTTTGAACCCAACCAAAAAAAAATGAAACCTTCGAAAATGCAGAGAAATGCGGACACCTTCAAAATGCCGACACTTGAATCCTAAAAAATGCAGTTCTTTGGATTTGAAACCTTCGGTGCTTGGACGAAATGCAGAGAAATGGTAGATGGTGGTAAGACGATAGTTTTCAAAATTGGTGTCGGAAGGGTAAGGATACAACTGTAAAGAAGAAAAGCTTTTGACTGCCATTGTCGAGCCCAAGGCAAGCCGTCTTTCTTAATGCTGACACCAAACAGTTTATGAAGAGTAACATGAGTTTGGAGCCATTTTTGGAGATGGCTTGGTCATATTCTTTATATATATATTGATTGTAATCATTAATTTATTTTATATGATTTAGATAGATGTTACAAAGAAAAAGATTATATGATACAGATAATAATTGGCATGGTAATTACAAGTCAAAATAAAATAAAATAAAAACAGGAGGTAGCTAGGGAGTAGGGACCCACCCAATATGACTGTTATAGAGAAATCGAATTCTCGGGGCTGTAAACTGTACAACGCCATGACGTGACTTGAACCTTAATTAATTAGTTCGGTCCAGCCGTAAGCGAAAAGGTGATGCTTTGAATTCATTTACAACACATGCATGCAGCTCAGAGAGGGCTCTTAATTTGTCTGTATAACACACACACACACAAAATATATATATATATATCTGAAGTTACAATTCATTTCTGAAAATAACGTTGAAATTTAGACGTCATGGCTGATTCATCCGAATAAAAAAAATGTTAATTATTTTATTAAATCTATTTTAAATTAAAAAAAGTTACAACTTTACTCATATTAAATAAAGTTTCACAGGAAATACAAAAATATTATGAATCACAT
>QFDD01005126.1:0-10910 GCA_006871305.1 Vachellia collinsii | reverse complement strand
AATACCAAAGACAAACATTTTCATCAAGTGACAAAAATTGAAGCCGGTTTACCTGGCAACCATCAACAGTACATATGTCCACTACTTTCTCTGCTGACACTCCAAAAGTCTCTTCAAAACGTCTTTGCAAGAGCTTTACTTGTTGACTATAAGGCGAAATTATCGCAACTTGGTTACCAGAATTCAGCACTGGATATAGTGTTACCAGCTTTTGATAGAGAAGCAGAGCGAATTCAACTTCCTCCTCATTTACCCACGAAGAACCAACTCCAACTGGCCGGGCCTCTTGCCCCTCGTGTATGTCAAAGAAGCAAAATGGGCCGAAGCAACTGTAACCATGCCATTCTCGTTCTGTCCGGGATACGACATCTTCTCCATCTTCCAGTGAATCCTCATAGAACTCTCTAGAGGGAAAGCTTCTAATCTGTTGAAGGTCACACGTCAGAATACCTAATTAAAAGTGTCACATATACATGGCAGTGATCATACATAATAAGATGCAGATAAAAGGGAAAACTTTTTTGTTTTTTTTTTAAATTGAAAAAAGCTAGAGGGGAATTCATTCAATCTCACTGCCCATATGAAATAGGGATCCGTTGAAACTAGGATAACTGATTGTTCCAACAGTGAATTACAACAAGATTTTGCTAAAAGGAAAGGGGTAGATGAGAAATCTTCCAGACAACTTCGCCTCAGAATTTGCTTTTCAGATGGCCATTATATCAAAGCTCGATATTCATTCACACATGAACTGTAAGATCACGTATATTAAATCAACCGTCCATTTTCTGAACATGCCGCTAATGCACTAACCTCAGGATGCATTCGGTATTGAGTTTTCAGCATTTTCACAGGATAGCCAGCCTCCATCAATCTTTCAAACAAGCTTTTGCCATATCTTTGATTCAAAAAACAAAAGGGCATTAAATTGTAAGCAGTGAATGTCTTAATCCAAAAAACTGAAATTGATAGAGTTGAGTATCACTATTATTGGAGAAAATAATGCACACCCATGGTTCTTTGCTGTATCTGAAATCACAGTCGCTGGAAGTTGAGCCGGATCGCCTACCTGAAAGGAATAACAAATGTAGCCACAGTCAGGACAGGATGAGGAACAACTATTATTGGAATGCTACGTTCAGCACTTTTAATTTCTATAAACCATTTTTATTTATTTATGTCAATGAAATAAACTTTAAGAAAAGACGAAATAAAACATGAAAAGAATTTTTCCACTTTATCAGTCACTGTTTAACAAACTAATCCTCGAGATGAATTATGAATATCATGCTTAACCAGTAACCACCATCTCAAATATTACTAACAATGAAAATTGAGCATAATTGCGAGTTCCCCCCTTTCCGGGCATGATAATTGCATGTTAAAATACTGATAAAAACATAAAATATAGAGATACAGCAGCAATAAAACGTACCAGAAAAACTTTTTTGCATTGATTGGCCAAGGGAACAAGAGTTGCAGGCTCCACCTATTCAGGGGTAAATGTCATCCTTCATACAAGATATAAATATAGAATAACCCACATTCATTTTGTACATAGGACCCAGGGAGACAGAGCAAATTTATCAAATTGACCCTAAGATTCTACAAATGACAAAACTGCATGTGGGGTTTATACACATGAATATGTTAAAATTGGCATTATTCTTTGAAGAAGAAAAAGAACTCAAATTTAAATATGTCCCATGTCTGTAAATTGCATTACGACCAAAATGTAAAATCTACAATAGTAATGTATCTGCAGAGGCAATGTTGGTACACACGATAGGTAATAAACAAAAAGAAATTAGTTACAACAACACCACACATAACTCAACGTCTTTTACTACCAAGCAAATTATCAAGTAGACGTTTATTTGTTTGTC
Source organism: Vachellia collinsii (assembly GCA_006871305.1). Taxonomy (NCBI): domain Eukaryota; kingdom Viridiplantae; phylum Streptophyta; class Magnoliopsida; order Fabales; family Fabaceae; genus Vachellia; species Vachellia collinsii. Next base: position 9,024 of record QFDD01005126.1, on the reverse strand, counting down.
AAGTGTGGCCCACTAATAAACCATAATCAATGAAGTTTTTCTGTCACAGTCCCCTTCTACTATTCTCATTGTCTAAGTTAGAAATCTAACATGGTGTCACTGAAATTAAAACAAAGAAAGAATGCTTCAAAATAAATGTTCCCAGAAAATAGGAAATGCATTAGATAAGAAACACTGCTAAATGGAAGATGATCTATTTCCCCTTTTTCCATCAAAATCCACTTTGCTTACTAAATGATTTTGAGGGGGGGAAAGGAGGGAAGAAGCAGGAGGAAGAGTAATTGCCGTGTTTCTCTTTGACATGCTTCCATACATAGGTATTCCATTCTAAATACCAAATAAACATGGCTGGTGAAATATTCTTAGGATGTGTAAGAAATTTGATCATTTGGGCAAACCAAAAAAAAAAAAGTGTAAGAAATTTGATCAAACTCTGCCTAATTAAACCATACACCAATCTATCTGCTGAGTAACACGAGAAGTAAATAAATAAGGGTGAACACTTACAGCTTGTGCTGCTTCATCTATGATCACAACATCAAAGCTACGGTTCAATTTACTGAAAACATGAGAACCACTAAAGCTGAGGGTGGAGAAGACCTGCCAAGTATAAAGAAAACATTGAGTCGTAGAGTAATGTATATCATGGGATTAATTATGGGTGAAAGTGGGTGAAATAGTATATCAGTTTTTAAGCATTTTTTTATTAGTTAACTTATTTTTAATTGCAAATAAGAATGAGATATTATTTATAACTATCTCAATTAGGATTTGTTTATTATTGGGTCAATGTTGGTTAGGATTTAATGGATTATTTTATGATTTATTTATTATTTAATGCTATTTTTATATTATAAATAAGAGAGTAGTTAGTAAGGTAGGGAGAGAGTAACTTTTGAGATCCATTGTAATTTTGGAGATACTCCTATGGCTTTATTAATTGTATGAGTTTAAGATCCTTTCCTTGCTCATTTAATAGAGATTTTCCTTTAACTTTATTAATTTGTGAAGCTAGATTTTGATTTCACATTTTAATAGAGACTTCCCTCCTGTCTTTGCCTATACCTATCTCCGATCCTATCATAGAGAAAATCGCACTTCCTTATTCTAAAACAACAGAATGGCTAAACATACTATTGTAGCTTCATCTAAAATTGCAGCCCGAATGCTATCATCATCAGTTCCCGTAGGACCACTACTCTGTTTATCAGTGGATGATTTGTTAGCAGTAGTCCGTTTTTGCTTCACCTGCAAGTAGAATTTACATCATCAAAATTTAGCACATGGCATGAATCAATAAAATCTCTAAAGAACAATAATTAATGTTTAAGAGATAAGTCAGAATAATTAAAATGCAATATAACCCCTTGCATATCCAACTAAATAATAATTTTAAATGAAACGATGATTAGGTAAAAGGATTTTCAATGAACATTGTGAGAATATATAGTGTTGAAGCTTCCAAATAAATTAACCGAAGCCAAATGGTATTATAACCAAATTTTGTTGCATCAGTGGCATGGAAAGTTAAAGGATAACCATTTTAGAAATAATCAGTGTTGTCATTTCATATACATACAAGTTCATCTAGGGCAACTGACTTGATAGAATGATGTGCTTTCAGACCAATTCGTACAACTTTAGGGCAATAAGGACGGTCACCTTCATCATGTACACCTGAGAAAATCCAATGGCAATGACACTAATTAACAAAAACTGTATCATTGCCAACACCCTTCTATTTAAAAGTTTCTTCAACATGTTGTCAAGTAATTGTAATGCAAACACAATTTTCCAATGAAGATATATTTTACAAAAAAATGCCAAATATGCATAAACAAAAGAAGCTAAAGTGCCTTTATTGCCTCGCATATAAGGCAGCAAGAAGAAAGATGGAATGAGGTAGTTGATACCTCCATTTAGAACACGCAACACAATCTCATCCAGGGCAGAATTTGATGGAGCACATACTAGCACTCGTACACGATACTTGCGATTTGAGGTTACAGCTTCTGGTTTCTAAAAACATGTTAAAAAATTAGTAAAATATAATATTGTGAAATCAAAATGTTGAAAGAATGGTTCGTACTTACTAATTCATTTCCAGTGGTTGGGTAGAAACCGTCATCACCATCCTTTGGCATCAAACTATCCCTGGGATTAATGTCAGTCAACCATGGAGATGCAAGTCCCCAATGCCTGCGTCTGCATAAGGACAACATAGAAAAAAATCAATACAAAACCTTTAAGCAAGCAACCATACAAAACTACCATTAATAACAGAGCTCATATAACACTCTTTTTGTTCATAATTGGCTGGATCATTGGAGAAGTGCTTATACAGATATAATATATACCCAACACTGGTACACTAGGGACAACAAGCCAAATAAAAATCAGGAAGGCGAATGGCAGGAGACAGGCAAAATACCATGGCCCTAGTGAAACCCAACACCCAGAACATGAGGGTCACTCAAGCAAATAAAAACCAATAATTCACATACTTTTCCTCAATTGGTAGTTGCGGTCCCCGCTTCAGCTCAAGCGTCCCACTCCTAAGAAGAAAAGGAGATGAATACATCAGCAACATAAAATTATTTATCACAGAGCAGCACAAAAATCTAGAAAGAGCCATACTTAGAATGCACTCTTGCTGGAGTTGCATGCAAAATGGTACTCAGAAGTCCAAGTATGGTCTGAGTCTTTCCAGTCCCTGGGGGGCCCTAAAAGAATTTTGTTAGAACCAATTAAAGCATTTACAGAGGCCAATAACCAAAAGATAAATTACAACATCACAGTAATCCAGACAGATGCTGCAAAAAGATTAATAGAAGATGATAAATGTCAAAAAGAAATTACAGAAAAAAGTTCATATAAAAACAGAACCTAGAGACATAAGTGAAAAGAACACAAGTACATATCCTAGTTCCAGAAGCAATCAATTGAATGGTCTGACCCAGCTTTGTATGATAAGAATTTTTTTTTTTCCAGAAAAACAAATGAGGAACAAGATCCCTTGCAGATAAGAAAGTGATGCTGCAGCCCATGAATTAGCTGACCAAAATCAAGCAGAGGAGACTAAAGGAGCCCCAAGCCTATAACTGCCCATCAAGGACATGGTTTATTCCATGCAGGCCTAGCTCCTGGCCAAACAGCCAACCTTGCACCATATGTGCCGAGGTAAAGGGAATCACCCAATAAGAAAGGAGTTGAAGCTGTTATCAATGTGAATAAAGCGAAAAGGAAGACTTAGATGCTGACAAGCAAATTTTGCAGTTTGAACAAAAATTAATCTCCTTCAAACTAAATCTCTTTCATCTTCCAAAGCATAAATGACATCAATATTCCAGTGGAAACAAAATTTAGAGCATTTAAAAAACCGAAATTAATTTTGAATCAAAACGAGGGCACATATCAAGACAAACCTGTATCAAGATAAATGCATTAGGTAAAAGACCAGCCTGCAACAGAACATAAAAGTTTATTGAGGAAAAGGCAATACATATGCTATGTATGCATAGACATATGAAGCTTGACAGTGCACTAGTGTGTTTGAATTCATATAAACAAAAATTTACAGATATATGATATCCCCATCTTTTGAATAGAGACTTACTGTTATGGCCTCACGTTGATATTGATTGAAGGTACTTTCAACATATTCCTTCAACGGTAATGGGATTTTCCAACCTGGATCAGTGGTACCAGAGTTCTGCCTACCAGCTGATAATATCAAATCCTTGTAAGGAAGAGAGCTTAAAGACCGCACTGCTAAATACTCACGTGCAATAGTGGATAAACTGCATATCTGCAAATTACCAAATTAATTTCAGAAATTCAATAACCTTTATCTTAGGGGACAAAAATTAAGCCTTCCACCCATTTCAATGAATCAGAGAACCTTTTGGAAATTTTCAAGTACACACATGCGCAGAAGTGTGACTATCCTACTAAAATGGCCATGATTTAAGAAAATAATTTAATATATTTTTTAGAAATTAAGCAGCCTTTTCCATTTTTCAGAAAAAATACCAGAGAGAGGAATACACAAATTCTTGAATACCCAAATGCACCCAAAAAAAGACACTGGAATCATAGAAACTTCTGTAAAGGCAGAGGTGATTAAAAGGTATATGAAGGCTTCTGCATCACACACTAATCATACTAGCACACAAAGTGCAGCATCCAATGTGTGGTACAAATTCAAACTAAAGAAGGAAAAAAATATAATATTCACATTGACATGAAATGAAATCCAAGGATGCATTAGGAGAGCGTCCAATGCATATCAATGACCACTTATAAAATACAAAATAATTTCAATAAAGGTATCTAATGTAAAATATTACTCTTTCGTTAGTCCTTACAGTACTCATTTCATTCATGAAAACTATGTTTGACAAAATAAATCATTTATTGGAAATAAAAGAGGGAAATCATGATGAAGGAAGACAGTGAGATATCCTAAATAGAAGACTCAGAAAGAACTAAGCCCTATGAAGCATAAAAGTAGACGTGTTAACACAAGAAGCATAAAAAGGTATAGAACACAACAGTTACTTTAACAAGCTTCTCCGTACAATTAGAATATTATACCCATATTCAGTTCAAGAATTTCAAACCCACAATTCATCCCTGAACTTGTCAGATCAGCTTCATGAGAATGAAATCCAGAGAGGATGCAAGATCAGGAATAAAAATTGATCTGCACACTTAACAAGGAGAATAGAAAATAGGTTAAAATAAATTACCTTCAGAAAATACAGCTGCCTTTCTGGCTCGGAAATATGAGAACGCATGTTCAACAGTCTTGGGCAAGACTTTACATCATTTGTATTAAAATGCGAGATTTCTCCAGCTAGATTGAGTCTGACTCGAAGAAGTCTGGCCTTAGAAAATCTACGTACATGCTCCACCAAAGCAAACGCATACACAGTAGGTAATTTCTTACCATTCAGAAACTGCATCATAACAACGATAAAATAAATTCATCCATTGTTGAAAGAATTTGACTTTTACAGTTCAGTAGGAGAAACGTTAACAATTAGAAAGAAAAACACACTACTTTTGAGCAGAAACACAATAAACTCAATCCAAGCTGTAGAAGGCGAAATAACAACAATAGAAGAACACATCATAATCAGACCTGCAAAGTTTGAGAGGGTACATTTTCTGATCATTAGTACCTTTTCTTTTGAGAGCAGTAGAAGATCATTCTGCGATACTGATTCACCCTCCTTGATTTCACAAGGAAGTTCTATAAAATGAAACCCATCTGCCTCTGTGCAACTCTTCACTACACCTAACTTCCATTCAATCACTGCAGTTCAAACAGAATTCGTCAGCACTGTATAGAGGTAGTCATTTATCAACACTCAAAATTCTAAATTCTAAAAGGAAATCAGTGCTTGTAATCAATTCTGTGACTTTCTCGTGTAAATTCAATGATGATGTAAAGAGAACGAGAAATTTTTTAAGAAAGAAGCTTAGAGAAATCCTCCTTATATTCTCCAGTATGAATCCAAAAATCAGGAATTTACATGAAAGGTATCAAGGGATTCGGGGGGGATGTAATTCTAGCACAGCTTCCTAACAAAACTTACATTACCCAAAGAACGTCTCATGAATAAAAGCGCCGAGGATGAAAGTTTGTTAGCATTCAAAAGCCAAAAGCAAGCTTCAATAAGACCAAAAATATTGCAAATCCAGCAAAATAGAGAATTCGTTCGAATCAAACAAAGAAGACATAAAGCAGGACGACTGAATAAATTAACAAAAGATACCCTCTTCGTCATCGTTCTCCTTAATTATCTGAGATTTTGCTTCTTCAAAAATGAGAGGCTCATAAGTAGAGACATATTCATCAACGTCTTTGTAATGAGACTTCACTTTGGGCAGTCTAGATGCATCCCCATCACCAGTATCTCCCCCATTGTTCTTCTGCTCCAACAGTCAAAACTCTCCATGATTAAGAATCGGCCAAAAGACAGTTTTTTTTTTTTGGCATGAGACAGAGGAATTAAGTAACTCTACCTTAGATTCCTTGATGAGACGAAAGTAGTCCCAGCTAAGAACAATCTGATAGAAGCGGCGTATTACAGATTCTTCCTGAAGCTTTTCTTTGTCCAACGCCATACAGAGAGGAAGAGGGGTTTTGGCGCTGTAACTAAAGATTCGGGAAGACGGGGTTTTAGAGGGAACGCCCACAAAGAATAAAGCCTCAAGTATATATATAAATGGCAACGTCTTCGGCTGAGAAATATAAAAATAAATAAATAAATGTGAACCTAGAAAGAATGAAAATTTTCTCTGGGTTATGAGCATTATCTCGTGAAATTGCATTTACAGGGGATGCAATTTTTTTTTTTTTTTGGAACTTTATGACATAAACTCCTTGATAGGCACAAGTAGAAGTGAAAAAATGAATTGAAGTACAGGTAGAAATGATAGGCACCAAGCAAAGAATGGGCTCCAACGTGTAGAACTTCATGACATGAGTCCTTGATCCTTGAAGTCCTCGTGGGAAATAATTATTTGGAATTTAAATCTGCACTATTTAATTTTTTATGTATTTTCAGATTTAGTCCCTTTTATATTTAAAAAAAAATTTGACCTTTTCTCTTAATCACACGCCTAAGGTAATTCTATTTGAAACAACGCTGAGCAGTCAATATCAATTATAATGTGAAGAATTCATTTACTCATGGGGCTACGATTTCCTAGCTCTTACTTAAGAACTATGATCATAAAAAGAAAATAATACAATTTTTGTAAAAAAAAAATTATAAGTATAGACATTTACGGTAAGAGGTTATAAATAAATTAAAACCAATAAATTTACTTATTAAAGAGCATTCATATCACTAGATTACAAAATCTTTGCAAGATAATACAATTTCACTTATTGAAATGTGATTGGGATATCAAGAAATTACATTTTCATCTTGAAGCATTGAGGTGTGCAAATTATTTGATCAAAATGGCTCAGGAGGCGAACATCGAACATAGTTTCCTCTATGTCACTCCAGATTTTAACTTTGTTTTTCACAATCCAAGATTAAGAACTTGTCTTTGTTTTTTTTTTTAAAAAAAAAAAAACTGTGAGGGATGCATTTAGTGTTAGCATGTTACCCTCTTAGAGAGATATAATATCTTAATTATCATGATTATGAAAATGGGCATATTTGTGTGAGATTTAAATGATATGCCATATTCAGGAGGACGCAAGTCAAAAGAAAATAATAATCTAGATAATTTATTCTAAAGTTTACATTCTCTGTTAATATTGGTATTGGTCTTAATTAGATCATATCAATCAATCAATTAAATAAACAGAAATAAGTTTTACGTTGGCCTGTTGCTGAATTTATTTAACATTTAAAAGAATACTAAAATTTAGTTTTTTTTGTTCTCAAGTTTTGACCAAAATATGACTCAATTCCTGAATTTTGACTCGGTATAACTCAATTACAGTATTTTTAATTCAGTTGTAACTCAATCTATAAATTTTAACTTACTGCAACTCAATTCTTATAATTTAAACCATTTTATAATTTAATCCCTATATTTTAGAAAATAAATCATATATATAATAAAAAGTTAATGATTAAATTATAAAATGGTTAAATTATAGGGACATAATTGCAGTGAGTCAAAATTCATAAATTGAGTTGCAACCAAATCAAAATTATTGAAACTAAATTTCAACCGGTCAAAATTCAGCAGCTAAGTTATAATCGAATCAAAAGTTAAAAGATAAAAGATTAATTTTCCCCTATTTTCTTTGTTCAGCCTAACATTTTGACATCCTGCAATGAAGAATTATGATGTGTTATTGACTCTAATCAAGTTGTGTGCCACGAGCTTAGTTTTTTCCCCCTTTCTGCCAACAACAAGAATTTAATTACTTCATGAGTACAACACTCTGTCTTATCATTTATTTATATATTTAATAAAACATATATATGTTATATGCATTTTACATTTATTTATCCAATATTATTACTCCTGCTTACTTTTCAATGGCCTCAATAACTTGAAGCATTGCGGCTTGCAGAGGAGGCAACGAAGCGCAGGGCGGATGATTATTTAGGGTTTGTTTGGCAATCACTTAAAAAGCATTTTTACGTAAATCGAGATAAAACTTCTCTCACATATTTACCTCGGATTGCGTAAAATTATTTAAAAAAGTTATTCCCAAACATACCTTAAACTTTAAATAACGAGTCTAAGAAAAAGTATTTCAACGGGTCATATTTTTTTTTTTAAATATGAGAATTTAAAAGGCATTTTTCCCCCACTGTTATATGTTAATTATTATTAATATCAGTATTTTAATTTTCCATCACACTTCCCTTACAAAAGAATTATTTTTCATTTGTTTTTCAAAGTAACATTTCTCCACACTATTATTCCCAACTAGCAGTTACATAAAAGTGGCTTAACCAATTATTTCCTACCTGCAAAGCCTTGCAAAATATATATCTGACAAAGAATCAATAATAGAAAAGAAATTAAGGAAATAATTTAAACAAAAAATTACTAAGAAAATTCCCCATCACAAGATTATATTTTTAGCAAATACAATTCTTCTTCAACTATGTGTAACATATTTTCAATAATATGCAAAATTAAAAAAACATTTACACAAAGTCAAAAATATGCTATATTTAATTAAAAATGAGTTACATATGCTGAAAATGAGCTGCATGCACCCGTTCAAGGACTTGTGTTAGTGTATCCCTTGTATCTTTGGTGAATGAATTTCATTAAGCTGAAAGATTTTTGGGCCATTTTTTCTAATTTAGAAAATAAAAGGTGTAACAAAAATTTGATAGTCTATTCAATATTCATAAATATTCATTGACTATGGTAAAATCCTTGTGGAAGAAGGAGGAATTAATAATGCTTAATGAATAAGCACCTCGTTTACTTCACATCGCTTCCTCATCTGTCTTTATTTCTCAACCAAACTCAACACGTTACCATGTGATGCCTTCATTTGTCCCAAAAATAAAGCAGCAA
>QFDD01005125.1:0-10213 GCA_006871305.1 Vachellia collinsii | reverse complement strand
GTTCTTGAAACTGCCGGTCGGGAAGAAGGAGTACAGAACTTGAGGGACGTAAGTGGGTTCAACAATGTCTGCAACGGTAGTGTTCTCTGCAATGGCATGAATGAAGCTCAGTCCGGCATTGTTGCAACTGATGAAGACGGAGGAGCTGTCGGCATCATCGTCGTTGGTGACGACGGCAAGACGGCCGGCGAGGGGTGGGAACACGTCGAGGGTCGAAGAAAGCGAGTCCTTCAGGTGCTGGATCAGCGTCTCTGTGTGTTGGAAGGAAGAAGAGGTGGGTTTTTGATAAAGAAGCCCCTTTTGAGCGTACTCAAGCACTAGATACTGAAGATCCCATGGATTGAGTTCGATTAATTGAGGTGAGTCGCCCTTATTATCGTTCCTTCGAGCTTGAACTGTAGTTGTGGAGATCACTCGGATGGCTTCCATGGGATGAACTGGCTACTGCTTCCCTCTACAATTAGCTTTAGCATACTATATGCATCCACGTACGGACTGTTCCCTTGCTAAGCATTTAATTTAATTTAATGTATGGTTGGGATTGACCTGCTTGCCAAGCTAATTATTGATCTTTAGTGTGAATGGCTAATCATTCAAATTTAATATAAACGGTCTTGATTTGTTTTTTTTTGTTAAAATGATATTTTCTTAAATAAAAAATTACTTTTTTAAAAAATAATAGTTATTAAAAAATTATTTTTATTTTAGATTTTATATGCACTGGAATAATTTTTTTAAAAAAAATATAAATTTTTAAAATAATTAAATTTGGACCGTTTACATTAGATTTAAACAGTCCAAATCTAATTATCTCTTCCTATTAAACAAAATACTTAATAAGGTGAGAGAGTTCATCAGATTAACTGATACGATAATACACACATTCTTCCTATTCGCAGCCGGGGGTCCTCTATTTATTTTTTGTTTTTTTCCAAAACTTTTTTTGAGTTAAAAATATCATATCTTCAAACCCACAACTGAAGAGATGTCTATTGGCCATTCTCAACGCCATTCTCAACACTGTGAATCCGCATCAATGCCATTCTTGCAAAGAGCAGTGGCATCTTTGCCCCTTGGCTCACTGGGGAATCAGGATCTCCCCTCATAGGTCTATTGATGGCTCCGCCTTAGTCCAGTGGAGTGGGCGAAGCTCTTTAAAATTGGATCAAACATTGATAGGGAACTGTTCCTGTATAAAGTTTATTTTAGGGAAATTTGGCAGCAGGTGTATATACTTTTAACTTTGTTTTGTTCGTATGGCTAGTTTTTGTACAGGGTAAAATTAAAAAAATTAATCAAGAGAGAAAAACATTCAGACACCTAATTAAAAATAGAGAGAAAGTATAGATACTTATAAAATGGCTTTCCCTTTGTTTCAAATATTTTTCAATATGTTCTGGCAAAAAAAAAGTCCAATATGCAAATTATAAATTCATCGAATTGGCATTTCTCATTAATAAAACTAACATTATTAATATTAAGGGATTAAAAATACATTTTACAAAGTTAAGAGACTACACTGGAACTTAATTATTGTAAACATAGATGACGAAAAATAAACTTTAACCCACAATGATGATCAAGATATAAGATGTCTATTATACATTCCAATGGCTATATCATCACATGTAATAGCAATCATCTTTCATTACTCATTTTAGTTCTAGATATAATAGCTCGCTTTTTGTTGTTGTTGTTGCATGCTTATTTTGGTTTTCTATGAACCTTTCATTCCATTTCATTTATATGTCATTAAAGATCTTTGATCAGAATCGGTGGGAGTTATTGGGGTAGAGCAAGAACAGGTGGTAGAGTTAATGCAAAGTTGTTGATATACATAGTATATCTCATAAATGAGAAATTCTCACGGTGCTCTGGAGCACCACGTAACATGTACTTTGTCTAATCAAAGGATGCGGTATCAATAAATTTAAAAGAAATACATACATATCACATCGATCAAAAATTTTTAATCAAATTTTATTATGATATCGTATGCTATAAATTTTTTATAATTATCTCTTTATTTTCATAGTTCACATGAAAAAATTTATGAAACATATGGTCTACATAAATAATACTTAAAACATTTATTACGTAAGATATAAATGACCTGAAACTATGAAGTATAAAAGTATGTGTGTAAGTTTAAACCTACGTGTCAGCTTACGTGCCCGTGGAAGGTTTTTTCTTAATAATTTTTTTCAGCAACTTTTCATCTAGAAAAGCGTGGCCCTTCGCTCTCAGCTGCATAACTCATTCTCTCTCACCTAATACCTTTATCCCTTCTCCCTCATTCTTCTTTTTATGTTGGTTTCATCTTCTTTCACAGACACACAATCAGCTTCCTTACATGTCAACGATCAAAGAAACAGTGGAAAAATTAGGAGCAGGGGGAAATAAGGGTTACAGAGCTAGAAATATTTTAAAACAATTTTTTTAAAATAACATTCTAAAACAATTTCAAGTATGGGTAACAACAAATTAATTAAAAAGATAAGGAAGATAGTATTTTCCAAATTGCATACGAGTCCAGATTGTTTTTCTTTGAAGAGACCTCTTTGGTTTCCCCCACCCCCACCCCTTGAATATGAAAGATCCACCGCAAGGAGCCATTGGTTGAAGATTCCACCCAAGCCATCGTTGGGTTGAAGATTCCCACCATGTATCTTCCGCTAGATATGGCCGTCCTCTCAGATACACAGTGCAGATGGGAATGTGAAGAAGAAACCATGAAATGTATCATCAGTTAGTCCAGAAGTTATTCGCTTCTAACTAGGAAGAGTTTATTCAAGGAGTTTCATTATTCCCAGGGCCTAGAGTTAGATTACAAAAGAAGGAAGAAATTTAATGGCAGAATTTAAACTTCAACTTAGATCTACCAGCCTAGTTATATATACACAGAAAATATTTTCAGATAATCTAACAGTTCAATTCAATGAACTGATAATTTCCCACAATATGTCGTCGTTGCACCACCATTATCATTCTCCTCATCCTCCTTAACATGAACATTTCCCACACTATGATCAGAGCATGCTTCATTCTTTCCCGTTTGGCCCCTGCAAGCTAGCCACAATCCACCAGTCTCTAAGCATTGGACCCTCCTCCTCAGTTCATCCAATTCTCTCTCCATCAGAAAGAGCTTCTCTTTCATTGTCATGTTCTCTTCTTCCAATCGAGCAATATGTGAATCCTGTTCATCTACCCGATTCTCCAAAACACTGATCTGATCATCGGTTCCAAAATTTGGGCTTATCATTTTGAATCTACTCAGATCATGGTCTAATCTCCTCTCAACTTCGACTTATTCTTCTACATCACTGCCACTAAAGTCGCCACCGCCACCATTATCTTTCTAGTGGATTTGTTGTTGTCCAATAATTGAAGTTGTTTAAGAATATTATCAAAAAAACAATTGTTTTTGAATATTTTCAGCTTTGTAATCCTTATTTCTCCACCTCTTCAATTATATTTACGATCATATTCGATTTTAAGATACAAATATACAAAAAAAATTCTTTTTATTAAAATAACTTCAGCCAGTTTGATAAAATTTCTTTTAACATTAACTAATATCGTATACCTTCATGCCCTATTTGGTAGCATGAAAGTGGAACCAAAACCTAAAATTGGACTGTTTGGTATAATGGAAGTGACTTCCATAGAATTCTCACTTTCATCAAATTCATTGAACCCGATTCCTTGCCCCCCCAATGAGAACCTAGTTCCAATTTTATGGAATTGGGGCTATGACCATTTTACCCACCCTTCGTCTTCTCACCTCCATCGACCAACCTCTGTCTTCCCACCTCCATTGGCCAAACTTCATTGCCCCAACCTTCATCGCTTTAGCATCTATTACCTATCACATCTTCTTTTTCAAGCTTCAATTTCATACCCATCATCAGATTTGAGGATGATATGAAGTTGTCGATGAAACAGTCAACTTTAGATCTGATAGGATGCGAGATTTGGCTCAAGCTCTTCTTCACCGGAGAGGAAGCCATCAACTGCAATCTCAACGATTGAGAAGCATCCTCTCATAACTAAAATCTTCTCCAAAGATTTGGCGATGACGGAGAAGCATCTCAAGCTCTTCTCCATCTCATTATTCCCATCTTCTCTTCCGATTGGTCTGCTTACTTTTTCTTTTTGGAGTTAATGGCTGATTGGATCTGATTTATATATTGTTTAGATTGATTTAAGTATTAAGTTTGGATTTGATTTCTTTGGCAATGGTGGTATATGAACAATTCTGATGAACATTGGCTGTGGATGCTTATGACAGGGAGTGAAAGATTTTTTTTGGATTAAAAGGTATTTTGATATTTTCACATTATAAAAACATATTTTAATTAAAAATTATATATCAATTTCATATTCTTAACAAATATATTTTTAAATTCACCTCTATTTTCAGTTATATGAAATGAAACTCCTTCACGTACGAAGCGGGCGTTGATAATTGGTGCGCTCCACTGAACCTGGCATACAACGTACGAGTGAATGAAAGGAAAGAGTGAGGCCTACCTACAATGACCAGTTGGGAGAATGCCACCATGAAATGATAGCAATGCTGTACACACACACACACACACACACCCCATTCAGATGAGAGTGATGAGTGATGTGTATGCGTGTGTGTGGGTGAAGAAAATAATTAGAAGATAAGCATAAAGCTTCCAAGGTTGAATTTCTCTTCGATTCACCAGAGTGTTCCCTGAAGTGCCCTCATATCTCCCCAATTCACTGAATGCTATCTTCACTTTTTCATATACAGGCAAACCCCACACACGTGCACATCTTCGTTTTGTCCTTCATCTCTACATGTCATCATGTTTCAAACATATACATACACACATACGCTCCCTCCGATTCAAAATATGGAAAAATCACTGTGAAATCTAAAGTGACAAAAGTAATCATTAAACCGTTGTAATAATAATAAATGAGAAGTATAAACTTTTTTTGATGTGACTGTGAGTTTGATCTTAATCAACCATTTCAATTGTATTTATAATTATATTCGATTTTCAAATGCAAGTATACATTAGATTTTTTTTTCTATTAAAATAGCTTCAAACAGTTTGATAAGATTTCCTTTAATATTAAGTGACATCGTGTACCTCTAATATTTTCCTTAATCAATCCATTTGAGACCCTCTTATATTCTAATATGATCAGAAAACAAAGGCATGATACAATTTGAAGACGTTGCAATTAATTTGATGCATATATAATTATATCTACGTAGAGGGAAATCTGCATAATTACTGAAATTTTGTTAATAATATTTTTAATTATAATTCATTTTTTTTTTAAATAGGCTACAGCATGACATTGAAGGGCCAAAATATAAGAATCCGAATTCTGTGCTTCTCATTTTTCTGCCTTCCCTCTTTTGCGTTCAAAAAGTCTCACTCACTCAATCACACACACAGTTTTACAATGTTTTGGAAGAACACACACGCACGCATTCGCCAAATGACAGAAGGTCAAAAGAATGAATAAATTCTCCACCGAGATACGCATGTACGTCACTCTGTTCCTAAGTCTATGTTTGGTTTGATGGGGGAATGAGAGATGATGGGTAAGAGAGAAAGGTAAGGGATGAAAGTGTTTTATGTTACCTTATTTAATTACATTAAAGGGAAGGGAAAAGAATGATTTTAGTGTTTGGTTGAAGAGAGGAAGTTAGAGGAAGTAAAAACGAAACCTCATTCAGTCTCTCTTTTATAGCAATGAAAACGGTTAGAGAGATATCCAATTAAGCTCCTAAAACTTCAATTTCAGCTTGTTCAAACTTCCATCCTCTCTCCTCCACTCAAGCACAACCGAGGCCAACACAAAGGCAGCAAGGAAGAAAGAGAGCTTTGACACTCTAATACCCCTCCTCAGAATGATTGGACGACGACATCAAGGGCATGTTCCAATGGACCAGAAAAACCGCATTTTACCCGCAACAAAGGAAACCACAGGCTAAAGGAGAACCAATGGACCGAAAAAATGGATGGAGGTGTGAAGAAAAAGGATAACCAGTTAGGGTTTGTTTGGGAAGTAATAAAACCTAGGTTTCAAACCTTGGTTTCACAGAATCCGAGGTTAGTATGTGAGAGAGTTTTATCTCGGCTTGCGTGAAAGTGATTTTGGGAAGTGTTTCTCAAACAAGCTCTTAACAGAAAATGCAGGGTAGGAAAAAAAAAAAGAAAGGCAACACAGCAAATGTAGGGAAGAAAAAAAAACCAGCAAAAGCACACCATATCAGATTGATTCTCTCCAAGCAAATGAAGAAAGCTTACCACGGAAGAAAATTTCAAGCAAGATGAAGGCAAAAGGTAGGTTACCACGGCGGTGACAATCGGAGAGCAGAGCAGAAAGAAAGTGCTGGCCGAGTGTGTTTTTTAACTTGGACGGGCATGGATAGGAATATAACAAAAGTGATGGGGATAATTTAGTTGTAATATTTGGTTTCCATAAAATATAAAAAAAACCCCTAAATTGAAGGGAATCAAGATAAGATAAGATAAGGGGGAGAGAAAATGATGAAATGGTAGATTTTTAATCCTTCCCTTTTAAAATTTTAAACCAAATAAAAAGAGGAGATCATTTTCCCTTTCCTTACATATATATAAGTCATTTATATTTCATTTTCGTATGCTAAAGAAATACATTAATTTGATAGAAAAATTTACATTTGTTTTTAATAAAAATTTTGTGGCCCCCCCCCCACCCACCCTCCCTCCTCTCTTTCAAGTAGAAATTAAATAGGGTTGGGATTGAAAAAATATTATTAATTATTCTACGAATAACTTATTTTTATCATTAAACTTCTATCAAGTAAGTGACTAACGTGTAGTAATGGAGTTGTACATACATACACATGCTTTTGGATACTGGAACCTGCTTTCGGGCTCAGCATATTGACATTCCATTTATATTCCTCAAGCCACTGCTCCTTCCTTTTTTTTAATTTCTTTTCATTGGAATAATGTTAGTGAGATATTTAAACCTTATATTTAAAACCTAACGGTTTGTAATTTTAAGCATCCTCTTATTGAAATCAATACTGTTTAAGTGCTTTTTGAGTACTAAATGTGTGTACCTCTCCTAATAGATATTTGAATGTTGGTTTGCTGTGTTATCAGGAACTAGCTTATTCCATTTGACAATCAAATTACATGGGCTTGGGCTCAATATATGTGTACAAGCTTGTGGGCTTCATTGGCAAGAAAAAAGCTTGTGGGCTTTGTGAACTAGCTTTAATAGTTGGACTCTGGGCCTTTCATCTTTGTACCATAAGCATTTGTACCCATTTTAAAACTTAAAAGAGGTCATATTAACAACATTCATATTAACTGTGTTGCAGACTCATTGGCCAAAAGAGGAATTTCTACCACCTCTTACTGGGATTCTCCTCCTCCTGATTTGAGAATCATGGTGCAGAACGATTGCTTGGGATTTAATCCCCTGATGCTTTAGTTATTTTATTTTAATTTGGGCTTTGACTTCTCTTTGTATCAAAAAAAAAAAAACATTCATAACCAAGGTAGCACAAAAAGGGAGAGTGGAAAAGGTGGCTTAGTAGCATTAGGTATGGGGACAACCAATGATTAAGTGTAGTGAATGCCGCATCTAATGTAATAAATTTCATGAAACATAGCATTTTGCTATTATTTTGCTACTGAATTGAACATTGTGAGGTAAAAAAACATATCTGAATTGAACATTGTAAGGAAAAAAAATGTAATTATTTTGCTACTTAATAAAAGTTATAAAAAAGGAAGCCTATCAACCAAATTTTACAATATAAACCACATGCTCAATCAAATTAACATGGAAAACTCATGCCAATTTGATCGATAACAACAAATTCTAGCAGAATACATATCTCAATTATATATATATCATCTAAAATCTTCATATCCAGCACAAAACATATTTTAAAGGGTTTTATTTTTTTTTTTCATTTGATACTCTATTGTTATTTTTCTAATTCCTGTTTTCATTGGTCAGCCATGCTCTTCGTTTAATTTTCTCTATCACACTTGTCTATATTGTCTCTAAATCCTCTGACCCTTCATTCATTATCACTGCACTCTCCACCCTATCTCTCATCTTCTCTCAATTCTTCAAGTTGATTTTAAAAACAATTCTTCCAAACAAATATTATATGTATTTTTTTTGTTTTCAAATGCAAATTTTTAAAACAATTATCTAAACATATTTTTTTTCTTTTGATAACTTTTAAAAAAAATTATAAAACTATTCTTAAAATATATAACATAGAAATAGAAAAGAAAATAAGGGAAAATTAATCTTTTGATTCTTTAAAGTTTAACTCATTTGTAATTCAGTCCCTGAATTATAACTGAATCCAACTCAGTCCTTTAATTTTTAACTCACATACAACTCAGTCCTTAATCTTTTCACATTTAATAATTTAATCCATATCAAATGTTATTTGTTTTAAGTGATCAATTAATTATCCTACTTGGAAAAAATATTACTTAAACCCTATTAAAAATTGCAACTTGACTTCCATCTCAATTGCAAGCTTATAACCCCTTTTTTCAATTTTTTTTTAAAATCCAATTTATAAAAATTTTCCCTCCCTCCCTCTTCAATGTTTCAATAGCATGAGTGGGAAGAGGAATCTATCACAGCATCCCAAATCAAAGTTTGGATCTCAATAGAATATATGCATATCGTGTCTCAAATATAATTACTTATTGTATGAAGATACATGTACTTAGTAAAAATAAAAAATAAAAATGAAAGATGAAAATGGAATTAGAGGTGGGAGTCAGCATTTTGGATGTTTGGTGCAATTGGAAAACTTTACTTCAGACACAACGATGCTAGAAACACTGCGGACAAACACAATAGAAACCACATAGAAAATAAAACATTACATCAAGCTCTCTGCTCTCCTTATCATAATGCAAGCCTATTTGCTAGCTTATTGGATAATCCCATCTACCACGCATGACGGCTACAGTGACACCATTTTCATGAACTCAGGGTCCCTTCCCATGGCTTCTAACACTTCATAGGAAGCACACATCTCAAACTCGAAGCTACCTTCTTCTGCTCCACCATCTGCCGCCAGCTTCCACGCCCGTGTATTGGCGGGGCCGAGCCGGACCGCCACCGGCCTTCCCCAGCCGAAGTCAATGTCATAAAAGTTGGTTCTCGGGGAGCTGCTAGTTCCCATGAATTTCCCAATTGGGAAACGTTGTGAATGCAATGTTGGATTTCGCACCCAAGCTTCAAAGTCCCTCTTGATCTTCTCTTCTGTGCACGATGAGATCGCTTTGTTCATCTCTAAAGTAAACCTCCCAAGGCCTCCATCTCCCACTAAATCCCTTACCTTCATCGTCACCGTAGTGAACTGCGCGGTGATTCCAAAATAGTCTTCTGGAATCGGTGGGTGAGAAACTCTGGATCTTGCAGATATGAGGAATCTGTAAATGACTTCCTCTTCCCCGTCAAGATTCTGATTTCTGATCACAGCAATCCAAACATGGCCAAGAACAGCCTGCAAGGAGGAGATTTTGTTGGTGACGACACCATTTCCTTCTTCTATCTCTGAGTTAGCCTTTGCTTTGAGTTCAGCAATTTTTTCCTTTTTAAAGTGAAAGATCCTCCTAGAGAACGGAGGTGGCTGAACCGAATTAGTGGACGCCTTACTGTAATTCTCCATTATTTCTTTGAACGGAATTCGTATTGGGCGTTCAATGTTGCCATGAGGAAACCATCTTTCATATGTAGCATGCTTTGAATCCAACCCTATGCGATTATCCAAACCATTTCTAAAGATCTCTGCCCATGCATTCCAGAAATCCCAGCCCGGCTTCACATCAACAATACAATGGTTTGTCGAGGAACCGATGAAGATGCCATCCACTAGCTCCGTGACTTGAATCGCCATTATTGGCACCCGAGGTCCTTCAAAGTTCTTGAAACTTCCGGTCGGGAAGAAGGAGTACAGAACTTGAGGGACATAAGTGGGTTTAACAATGTCTGCAACGGTAGTGTTCTCTGCAGTGGCATGAATAAAGCTTACTCCGGCATTGTTGCAGCTGATGAAGACGGAGAAGCTGTCGGCGTCATCTTCGTTGGGGACGACTGCAAGACGGCCGGCGAGGGGTGGGAACAAGTCGAGGGTCGAAGAAAGCGAGTCCTTCAGGTGCTGGATCAGTGTCTCTGT
>QFDD01005120.1:0-11141 GCA_006871305.1 Vachellia collinsii | reverse complement strand
GTGAAGCTGTCTTCTACTCTTGCTGCAAAACGACGACGTTGGATCTACTTCAAGATAGTGATGGGAGTTGCAGGTGTTCTAATACTGTGGTGGCACGACCTAATAATTAAACGTCCCCCTAACCAGACTTCAATAGCAACTTTTTTTTATTTTCACTGTGATTAAGAGGGAGGAGAAATTATCAAATGTGTCAAATCATACTTGGTATATATATATATAATAATTTATCCTTTATATGATGGATATTGTTAAGTAATAAATATGGACACATTTAATAATTATAATTTAAATATTGATCAATTTCATTAGACTCAACCTCTATTGATCTTCTTTTACTAGACAAATGTATTCATTATATTGAATACAATTATATTTAAAGGATTATTAGATATTCAATGTGAGCATATCATTTAGTAGGAATTGAACCTTTTGCTGCATTTTGGGGATTAGTTTCTTTAGTTGAACTCAATCCTTGTTGACAGTAGAAGGTTACTATTGATCTCATGTGAATCTCAAGACTCACCAACTAAAACGACCCGTTTGGTGTGCCAAACCAATCATAATCATTAACCCAACAAACCCAATATTAGAGACCATGGCTTTGACGCCGTGAGCTGCCAATGCTTGACATGGAAGGTCACCAGCAAGTCATCAGTCATCGCAATGGCCATATCAGTCGCCATGGTGAACCATGAAACCTTCATCATAGAATGAGTAATGCTATGGTTTATCCTACTAATTGTAGGAGGCTCATGCTTCGTTTTTTTTTTATTACTACTTTCAATTTTTAATGTAAGATTATTTTGTAATTTAATTTGAACTGCAAAGTGGATATTACGCGGAGGTAGTATTTTTGTTACTGTGCTTTCTGCTTTTTCCTTTTTCCTATTTGCTATGAGGTTCTATACCGTTTTTAACTAGCTTTTGTTTTGGAACCGAGCCACCTGACCTTTGGTTCCCCATCCAAGGCCTTGGTGGTGATCATCTGGGCATCCTCACACTTTGAAACATCAGTAAGGATGTAGACGTAGGGAATTACTGGAATCAGCCGATGCTTCGTGGGTCTGAGCGCTCCTAGCCTTCTTATAAAGCCTCCGTGGAGTGTATTTTCGGGCTACTATACAGAGGTCCGGTTGTCAAATGGCTTGGCAATCGTGTTCGAAAAGTTGTTAGATATTTAATGTGAACATCTTTTTTAGTAGAGATTCGAATCTTGACTTAATTATCACAGTGAAAGAGACTAACCTCTTCTTGTAGATTCCATCCTCTTGTTTGTACTTTGTCATCTTGAGGAGTTGGCGAAAAGAAGACGACTCTGGTCTTTGAAATGGGCTATGGCCTACCTCTTTCATGCTGGAATCTTGATGGCCTTCTACGAAGGCCTGAGTTTCTATTAACAAAGGTACCTTTGGGCTTTGTTTTGTTTGTTATATGTATACTCTTTGTACTTTGGGCCACATCAAATGTTAAGGACCCCTTCACCTATATAATAGGTCTTTCTATATAAAACACTATCTCGGATTCTTAATATGAGATATTGTATGATATCTTATGTTAATGATGTGGGGAAGCATTGGATAACTAGGTTTTGAATTGCTAATGAAAAAGATGTATGATAGTGCTTCGATTATGATTACTTTCAGTAGAATGATTCCGATCATGGTTTATGGAGAGAGAAAAAGTTAATGCATCTGAATTCATGGTTCTTGTTTTTTTAAAAAGCGAACCGCTTTTTTATGAACTATATAAATCAGATTTTCTAGTTTTCTAGCATCATCATTTTGTCTCAAAATTTTCATAGTCATTATATTATGAAAAATTCTAAGACAAAGCTTCTTGTTTATGTTTTCTTTTTCAGCCACGTAAACTCACTTGAATTTCTAAGCTTTCCTCTATGCAACTCCAATGGCTGCTGCCTGCTGATGTGTGATATCAAGTCGCCAGCAAATGTTCCCCCTTTTTGCCTAACATGGAAAATCCATCCAATTCATGTGAAAAAGAAAAGAAAAAATTAATCTTTTAATCCTATAAATTTTAACTTACTTATAACTCTATCACTCAACTATAATTTAATCAAACTCAATTTCTGAACTTTTGACTCGCCTGCTGAACAATCCATCAACATTTTAAATTCAATAATTTAATCCTTATTATATATAATTTATTTTGAATCATCCATTTATTATCTTATGTGGTGAGTACCACCATGCAGCTTTTAATGATGATGAGTGCCACATAATATATGTGGTGAGTACCACCATGCAGCTTTTAATGATGATGAGTGCCACATAATATAATAAATAAATCGATGACTCAAAATAAACTATGTATGTAATGATTAAATTATTAATACGGGAAAGTTAAGGGATTGAGTTATATGAGAGTTAAAAATTTAAAGACTGAATCTCTTCAAATTATGGTTGAGGGATTAAGTTATAAATGAATCAAAATTTGGAGAATTGTGGAATTAATTATCGCTCAAAGAAAATAATCAAATACTTCCATCCAATCACTAAACGACAAAAAGCACTTGTAACTGGTTGATGTCATGCAAAAAGGAACTGGGTGGTCAAAATCGGACATCTATCATGAGGGGAGAAGGTGAATTGGTCATAATCAATGAAAAAAAATAACGGGTAGAAAACTTGGAAAAATGTGTTTTTTGGGGAATTAGGTATAGATCTCAAAGAACTGAAGAAATCATCAACAAATATCTAGCAATCACAAATTTGAGTTAGAGTTTCATAAAATCCAGGTTAAATTAATTGTAAATATTGAAAAAAAAAACTTTATTACCCTTGTCGCATTCACACATTCTTTTCTTAGATATTGATTCAAATAATAAAAGATAACTCAGCATTTTCACATTTTCAATTAACATAAATAGGAAAGAAGCAATGTGTTTTGGTGGGCATCATTGTGCCACTCTAATACCCATAATTAAACCATGTTCCTCAGTCCTTTCAATTAGCAGAGATACCATGTTACTAATAATGAAATTAGAATGTAGACACAATAACCTGTCCTTCTTAATTTCATGTGATCAAAAGCTTCATACACAATGATGATATTTTAAACACATAAATTCCTTTTTCCCTTAAAACTTTTGTCATTGTAGATGATCACCCTAAGGATGAAATCAAGATTACCATGCCGACACGACTTTCTTTAAATAAAAAAGAGACCATTACTATGAGATCTCAAAAAATAAATTTAAATATAAAAAAGTCTTAATGATAAATGAGAACTATAAACATGTTATTATTTATTGCACTAAAAATTATTGTTATATGTTTATAACTTGTTATTGGATTTTTGGGTAAATAAATATCTTCTATTGGGCCCTGTAGTATTTTCCTAAAAAACCAATTAACAAGATAAGCACAAAAATAATAATTACTGGCAAAAAAAGAAAGATTCCTAATAATTGGATAAATATTTTTGCAGAATAAAAGTGGTTTTAATGTATATATTGCTTACTAATTCCTAAACTGTGGTTGATAAATTATGCTAAATGATGCCCCCTTTTTATAAAGGGTAATATTTGGGAGTAGCTTTTTTAAGTGATTTTACGCAATCCGAGGTAAATATGTGATAAAGGTTTTATCTTGACTTACGTAAAAGTGCTTTTTAAGCGATTGCCAAACAAGCTGAAAAAAGGATTGATTGTTTGAAAATCCTTTATTACAAAATTTATTGCCGTAAGCTACTTAGATTTTTTAACGCCTACTACTCATCTTTCAATGAGTCCAGCTATTCTTCAATCGTGTGCAATATATTTTTAGCTATGAGTAAATTTTTGTCATTTTATACATAATTGAAAATAAATTGCACCAATTGAAAAAGAGTTGCATCCACCGAAGATAAATTACACATAAGTCCTTAAACAAATTTCATGTATATTTGAATAATAAATGTTATAATGAAAATTTTTTCAGTAAATTTTTTAAAGATTATTTGTGTTATGAGGGACAATAATTGCACATATGTAAGCATAAGAAGGCTACCTAAAAGTGAAAACAAGACCAAATAAAAAAAACAATAGAATTAGACTTTGGATGCCACGTTGAGTTATCTTGCATTTTGGGCTTTGAATCTGTGTTTAGAAGACCGAAAACCAGATCCAAACAATGCCTTTGCGTCATTGACCATTCCAAGATCTATCTATTATTTATTTATTTGATTGCCTGTTTGGGCAGTATAAAAAAATGTGCGTTACTGTATACTTGGTGGGTGATTTTAATTTCAAATAAAAAAAAAGGTTGGATTTCAGGTTTAAAAAACCAAAAAAAAAAAAAACAATTTGAATTTTTAAAAATAATCAAATAAATAAAAAGATTGGAAGTCTCAAATCTCAAAAAAGATTTGAATAAAAAAGAGACAATTAATATGAAATCTCAAAAAAGAAATTTAAATATAAAAAAGTCTTAATGATAAATAAGAACTATAAACATGTTATTATTTATTGCACTAAAAATTATTGTTATATGCTTATAACTTGTTATTGGACTTTTGGGTAAATAAATATCTTCTATTGGACCTTGTAGTATTTTCCTAAAAAACCAATTAACAAGATAAGCACAAAAATAATTATATGGACGCCCAATAATTGCTGGCAAAAAAAAAATTCCTAAGAATTGGATAAATATTTTTGCAGAATAAAAGCGGTTTTAATTTATATATTGCTTACTAATTCCTAAAACGTGGTTGATAAATTATGCTAAATGATGCCCCCTTTTTATAAAGAAAGATTGGTTGTTTGAAAATCCTTTATTACAAAATTTATTGCCAAAAGCTACTTAGGTTTTTTAAGGCTTATTACTCATCTTTCAATGAGGACAACTGTTCTTCAATCGTGTGCAATATATTTCTAGTTACGAGTAAATTTTTGTCATTTTATACATAATTGAAAATAAATTGCACCAATTGAAAAAGAGTTATATCAACCGAAAATAAATTGCACATAAGTCCTCAAACAAATTTCATGTATCCATGGAAGATGAATTGCACATAAGTCCTTAAACAAATTTCATGTATCTTTGAATAATAAATTTTATAATGAAAAATTTTTCGGTAAATTTTTTAAAAAGTATTTTTGTTATGAGGGACAATAATTGCACATATGTAAACATAAGAAGGCTACCTAAAAGTGAAAACAAGACCAAATAAAAAAAAATGATAGAATTAGACTTTGGATGCCACGTTGAGTTATCTTGCATTTTGGGCTTTGAATCTGTGTTTAGAAGACTGAAAAGCAGATCCAAACAATGCCTTTACGTCATTGACCATTCCAAGATCTATGTATTATTTATTTATTTGATTGCTGTTTGGGCAGTATAAAAAAATGTGCGTTACTGTATACTTGGTGGGTGATTTAATTTCAATTCAAAAAAAGGTTGGATTTCAGGTTTAAAAAACCAAAACAAAAAACAAAAAGCAAGTTGAATTTTTAAAAATAAACAAATAAATAAAAAGATTGGAAGTCGCCGTCAAAATCTTCATGTGGCTAATAAAGTCAGCATTAATTTTATTTTTAACCTTTCGGCTAATGGAAATTAATCCCACCTAATTCATGTGTTAAAAAAATTCCCATCCAATTCTAAAATACAAAAACTATAAGAGAATTACTATGAGGTATCAAAAGAGAAATTTAATTACTTAAAAATTCAATAATAACTCAACAGTTTTTATCAATAAGTTGTAGTAAAAAAAATTCATTTATCATTAGGACATTTTGGCAATTAAATTTTTCATTGGAATCTGACAATAATTCTCCTGAAAATATAACACCTTCAATCCTAAAAACCTAAACCTAGTATTAGTATCTATCTTGCACTTTTAATTAGATATTATATTTAGAATTTAAGGTTGTAAGATATAATGACAAAAAAAAACTAACCATGGGAAAATTTGAAATGGAAGCCAAAGGCCAAATCAAAGGATTAAAATGTTAAAACACACAAAAGCCAAATGTAATGAAGACAGAAACAAAAAGCATCTCAGAAATAAATTAAAATCACATGAATCTGAACTAATGATTTTGGCGTGTTCTAAACTTCAAAGCTCATCATATTAATTTTCTGTTGATCTGCTCTACTTTGGTATTTGTTTAATTCAGACTTGATCTATCAAGCAATAATTCCTTGTTTTAAATTATTTATATCATTTTGTCTTTTATTAAAAGAAAACAACAATTCGTTATTATTATTTTTTTTTGTTTAAATCAAATCCGTCTATTGCCGGCATTGCAATATAACATTGAAAATAGCATAAGTCAAAAGATTAAATTGAGGGAATATTTGTCGGCAAAAAGGAATTAATAAATATTCTAAAAAATTAATTCTCCCATTCTTATAATTTTATCTGATTTTTAATAAGGTTCTTGTAATTTTTTCCCTTTTTATAGATATATCCTCACTGTTTCTCCAAATTTAAGTATTCATTCTTACATTCATAGTAAGTCTTTTTTTTTATAAATACATTCATACTCCCTCCAATCCTTTCTATAAGGAACACTTTAGCAAATTTTGTCGATTAAAAAGTTAGCTGTTGTCAATAAATATATAAAAATTTTAACATGTAGCTCAAAAACACTCTTACTTATGGGGACAAAATAAGAGAGATAATAAGGAAAACAATATTTGATGGATGTGCAAATGAATGCATAGAAATTAAAATGAGGAGTTAAATAGGAGTAAATGAAAAAATCACAAGAAAAAAATCTTTCAACCCATTAATGAACTTTTTGTTGGCTAATTAAGGAGATAATAAGATTTTGAAGAAAAAATATTCAAAGAATCAGAATTTTATTATTTTATCTTGTAGTTTGCTTATTAAAATAAAATTTAATACAGCTTTACCAAATTGTGTGATGATGTTAATGTTAATATGATTTCTCCATTGGGATGTTTAATTTAGTATTTTTAGTCATGAACACATTTACTTATTTCTCTCCATTTTAACTTTTTCCTCGTCCATCCAAATCAGTGAAGTGATAACATTTACTTTTTCCCATTTTCTATAATCTCATTTTTTTTTTCGTTCTGACTTTTCTTCCCTTCTAAACGGGACATTAAATTTAACGGTTTGAGTTTTGTTTTAGAAATATTTTTTTAGCATGATCCTCCAAACCTGGCTCATTTATCTTCTAGATCCAAATGGAAAGTCCAAATTTGAAACAATGTAATATTCCTCTCTAATATTTTTTATAAGCAGCATTCTTTTTTATATGGTGGTTATTTTTATAAGTTACAAGTTTAGTTTATCCAATAATCAAATTTAATACACTCTTTTTCATTTTCATTTCCAATTAACTCTATGTCTCTCTTATCTCTTTTTTCCACTCAATCTCTACCCCACCCATCACCTTCATAACTCTCTTTGCCAAAACCCACCTCTTCCATGTGACTTAAAAAAAAAAAAAAAAAGCAGTGAGAAGTCTCTCTCTATAAATTTTATTAACAAGAAGGATATGAATTTAAATATGAATACTTTTTATGTACAAAATCTTATATAAGACCAGCATTTTCTATGTATAAAAGCATCTATGTGCTCTTGGCCAAAAAAATTTTTTTTTTTGCAACATGATATTTTCATCGGTTAATGTAAAAATCTCTTATCTTTTGAAGTGTGTTGTATGTTGTCGTTTAGGCCCTCTTCATGCTTTTGAATGATTAAACTCTTAATTATAATTCATAATTCAGGCTATGGTGGTTTGAGATTTGAGATTTTGGTTCTTTCAAATGTGGCCAAGTGCCTGAGGGAACTACTTTTGCACGCACTAATGATGTGGATCCACGAGGAACTTTTTATTTTAATGAATGGTGTCTATTAAAAAAAATACTCAATAATAGAGTTTTATGGTTGAGTTGAGTGTCCTTTTATTATACTCCTCTCTCTAATTCTCTGAATATAAAGATCTAACTCGATTGAATTTAATCATAAATATAATATCGTAATCCACTTTATCTCTTAAATTTATAATGTTTTTCTTGATTTATTATTTCTATAACACATTAAAAAGATGTCATGTAAGGATGCTTATCATGAAATAATGAGTTTTAGGGAACCTAATCTATATTTATTATAAATAAATAACGTAACTAATTTCATTAATCTACAAAAATTAATTATCTAGATCTTATATAAATAACTGTGAATTTGATTTTGTTCAGAGGTCAAAGATGCAAAGGCATTTTGATGAATACAAAATAAAATCAATTACTAAAAATGCTATGCAAAACTCCCACTTTTATTTGACGTGAAGGATATTTAAATTATTCAATGTGAATGTGAATCTATTGGTTAAATTGCAATTAAAATAAGTCTAAAAAATTATAGCTAGATGGTATCAAAGTTCCAAACCTTTTTCTGTGTTTTTTTTTTTAAATTCCATATATTTTGAAGTCCGTTGACTCTTGCCTAAGACGCCTTTCCCCAGTCAAACCTATTTTGGTCGTAAGACTCACACAACATTCGATTATGTTCACACTTTCTTTCACATAGGGCACACAGAAGGGAAAACTAAATATCAAATCAATACTTTGAATTATTAAAAAAATAATCATATACTTATTCAACATTTTTTAATACATTGATATTACATTATCAATAGATGATATCAAAGTCAATAATCATTGAATATTTATTTTAGCGAAAATATTATGAGACTCCCACACCATTTGATTACGTTCTCACTTTCTTTCACACAGAGCATACAAAAAGGGAAATTTTTTTTAAAAAAAAATTGCATGACATCTGTATTAATTATTAAAAAATGAAAAGCTGCGTGAGACATAGAAAAATTATATTAAAGACCTCAAATTTATATAGTAAAGGACAAATTTGAGGAGGGAAGCCAAGGGGAAGGGCCGGAAGGGATGATCTTGAAATTATCAAGTTTATTAAGCCCTAATGGTCCTCTAAATCAGTTAAAATAGTATGTTTAGGATTAGTGGATCATCTCAAAGTCAACTCGGAAGGTCAAACAAAAGGTAAATAAAATTTAAAAAAGATTAAAATTTCAATTTCTCATCATATCATTCAAATACTAAATATCAAATCAATACCTTGAATCACTAACAAAACAATCATATACTCATTCAACATTCTTTAACATATTGATATCACAATATCAATCTACCATCTATTGATACTAGAGTCAATAATCACTCAACATTCTTTTTAGCAAAAATATCAAAATAGATAAATAATAACAAAATATTCATACCTACAATAATGTAATCAATAAACCAATAATCATTAACATGAAAATTATCATTGAAAAATAAAAAAAAATGCAGACTGTGTCGTTTTGAATACCAATATTTTTTTAAAAAAAAAAACCGCATTCTAGTAACCACCTGGGTGAACCATCTGCCCGCACCAGTTGCACGGTTGGTTCGGGTTTGATAACCCTTGAAACCATAAATCAGGTTAATGACATAATTATGAATTTATTCAGTTTACGCACCTAATTTGATTTGTTTTTTGTATTTTAGACGGCTCTATATAATATTTCCCTTCTTAATATTGCCTCATTTTATTTTATAACTTTTACATTTAATTACAACTTAAGAGGCTTAGGCCAAAAAAAAAAAAGGTTAGAAATTGAAAAGCATGGGGTCCCTTCAGGCCCACTCCACAGCGGTCTCATTAATTGGTCCACATGGCGCCGCCGGGAACAGTCAGCTCCCATCACCGACAACAGTCAACACGCATGCCCTGCCCGCATCACATCCACGCGCTTCCGTACCATACTCATTTATTTTCCCACATTGAGGGCGCCATGCCATCCCAATATGCATGGCCCCCACCTCAAATAATTTGGAAAAACCCTCTAAAAATACTTTATATATTCTTTAACATAAAACCTAATTAATTTTTTAATAGATTGAAAAAATTAAATAAATCACTTAATTATAACATAAAATATTTATATCTATAATTATAATAAATTAATTTAAAAAAATAAAAAAAATAAATTTATTAATTTACTTTTTTAATTCTTAAAAATCAATTAACTTCAAAAAGCATCATTCCAATTTTATGATTTCAAAAAGTTGATGCTAATATATAAAAGATGTTGGAATATCAAATTTAACTGAAAAGACAGAAATAGACAAATTGCTACCAACTATATTTTAATGACTTAACCGGTTCATTTATTAGAGAATATTAATGCCTTTACCGGTTTTCTTGATTTCAGTGGTTAGGAGTGTTTTATAATAAAGACAAAATAATATATAGTACACCCTCAACTCCTTTCTTTGGACAACAACAACTCAAATTATGTAAAAATAATGGATGGTTAAAATTAATTAAAAATAATAAATATGTAAATATATATATTTTTAATTATATCCTTGTTTATAGAGGAACGGAGATAGTATCATTTGATCCTATTATAAATCACTTGTAAGAAAAAATAAATTTTAAATGTAAGTCACTCGAAGGTTTACTAATGACCCTTTTCAAATTTTATGACTGTTTAATTTTTGTTGTAAAGAAGAAAGAGGTTGAAAATGTAAAAATGATATGTAAAATATAGAGAGAAATTTTTAATATGCCTAAGTTTTTTTTTAAAAAAAAGTCAATTAAAGACATTCTTTGATAAATATGCCTAAGTTTTTTTTTTTAAAAAAAAAGTCAATTAAAGACATTCTTTGATAACTTAATTATCATTCTTTAGTATGTGAATGAATTAGAAATCACTTATAATAACTTGGTAGATATATCTTTTCTTTTATTTTTAACCAACCAGGGGACACGTGTCTACTATCATCAACTATATTAATATATTTACTCGTCCAATCCTATCTATTGGCAAGAAAGGAAGAAATTTTTTTGATTTTATTTATACGAATGTGCAACTTTATCATTCATTTATTACAATGTTCATTTTGTTATTATATGTTATAATGTATATTAAATGAAGATAAAGTTGGAAAAATTTAAATTTTAGAGTTAATAAATTTTAAATTTTTTATTTATCCATGTGAAATATGATGAAAATGACTTATAAACAGGATCATGAAAGTATCTTCAAATTTTATTTGTGAATTATATAAAATATAATTTAATGTAAATTTAATAAAAATTAAATCTTTTGGTATGCTTAAACTAATCTTCATTAATACTTC
>QFDD01005115.1:0-11112 GCA_006871305.1 Vachellia collinsii | reverse complement strand
CTATAAATATTAGACACAAAAGAAAATTGCAGGTTATAAGATGTTAAAAATAGTTGAATCTATAAACAAAAATAAAAAGTTTAATGGAATACCTTGAAAAAGATCACCTCACTCATTTTAGCAATCATGGATGCAATTTGTGCGACCACCTCATAAGTCAAATTTGCTTTCTTAAGCCCTTTAAGCTTTTTAAACCATTTGTATAATTTTTCATCTGCAGTAATACCCATATTTCTCAACTATTCATTCTTTTAATTTCTTCAATTTTTTTATTGTTCGATAATTTTTTTAATGTTCTAATTTGTCAACTATGACAAGTGTGACACATGATCTTCTGACTTGTTTTAAGAATGAAAACATTCAATTGAGCCTAATACTCAGTTATTTTTATATCACAAGCTTTCTTTCTAACTTCAAACAGATAAGTTTTACGATGTTTATTGCCAGACTTTAATTTTTTTAATATACTAATATATTTTGCTAGTCTCCTAATTCAATGCTTTAAATATTCCCTTCATTCCTTAATCTGATATCAAAGCTATGTTGAATATTATTGTTTTATTTAATTTTTGGTATGGTATTAAAGTCAAGTTCAATTTAATATTCAGTTTAATAAATATCATTCTTTTAAGTTGAATATCATTCTTTTATTCAATTTCTAATATAATAAATTGAATAACAAGTTAATATAATTATTCCTTTTAATTATTGACATGATATCAGAGTCATGTTGAATGTTATTTTTTTTATTTCATTTTTAATATGGTATTGAACCCAAATTTATATTAATATTAAACTTAACAAATGAGAGAACGGTATCAAAGTCAAATTGAATATTATTCTTTTATTCAATTTTACCTATTGAACAAAATTTTCCTCAATTTTTAAAATTTGCATAGATATTTTGATTAAAAATAAAATTAATATAATTATTCTCTTCAATTACTGATATGGTATCAGAGTCAGATTGAATATTATTCTTTTATTCAATTTATGATATAGTATCAGAGTCAAGTTCAACTTAACATTAAATTTAACAAATGAGAATGTGGTATCAGAGCTAATTTGAATATTATTCTTTTATTCAATTTTAACATAATAAAATAAATAAAAAGTTAATATAATTATTCCCCGTAGCATAATATCAGAGCCATGTTAAGTATGATTCTTTTAATCAATTTTTGATATAGTATCAAAGCTAGGTTCATTTTAACATTCAGTTTAATAAATGAGAATATGGTATCAAAGCTAAATTTAATATTATTCTTTTGTTCAATTTTCGATATGGTAAGCTAAACAAAAAATTATTCCTTTCAATTCCTGACATGATATCAGAGTCAGATTGAATATTATTTTTCATTTCAATTTCTAATATGATATTAAAGGCAAGTTTAACTTAACAACTGAGAATGTCATAAAACCTTTATGTAATTATCAAATGGCAAAATATTACAAATGGCAAAATAATAGCTACTGATAGTCTATGAATTACAAATGACAAAATATTGCATGTCAAAACATAACTCATATTTATAGAAACAACCATCAGTGCTTTCAAAAGTACTAAAAGCTTTAATGTAAGCTGATATGCTTCCATCTTATAATGAGATGAAACGGGGAAAGAAGAAACTATATATTCCAGCAATTACAGTTGACATGATTTCTCTACCTTATTTCTCTTCAAATACTAAACATAAAAGAAAGATAATTCCAACTTATAAGATATTAAAATTCTTTGAATCCATAAACAAAAATAAAAAGTCTAATGAAAGAGAAGGATCATCTCACTCATTTTAGCAATCGTGGACGCAATTTGTGCAACCATCTCATAAGTCAAACTTGTTTTCTTGAGCCTTTTAAACTTTTTAAGCCACTTGAATAATTTTTTATTTACAGCAATACCCATATCATTTTCCCCAACTACTCCTTCTTTTAATTTCTTCAATTTTTCCCCGATATACTTAAATGTTCTAACTTGTCAAATGTTTGTTCCAACCCATTAGCCAATATTGAAGCTGCAAATTATTTCTCTTTTTCAGTTTGTTCCTTCTTTTGAAGTAGTTTAAAGCTCCTGACTTGACATTTTTTTTTACATAATTCTCTCATGATCCTTTTCCTTATTGATTGAGATTTGCTAAGCCAATTATGTCACATGATCTTTTGACTTGCTTCAAGAATTGGAACATTCAATTAAGCCCAATACTCTGTTATTCTCGTACCATAAGCTTTCTTTCTAACTTCCAACAGATAAGCTTCACGATGGTTATTGGTAGATTTAATTTTTTTGGAGTAGAAATCTTTTAGTCTATCATGTTTTGAATTTTATTAAGCATCTAAATAATTATTGATCATTTGGCTTAATCTTTTTCCTTTTTTGAACTGCTTTCTTGGTAAACAAGTGTGAGCAAGTTCTCTTATTTTTCCGAAGAAAACTTTTAATTGCCCCTTGTATCTTGAATCCTATATTTTCTACGCTAGTGGTCTAAAATGGTGGTTTTGATATAAGTAAGTAACAACAAACTAAGTATCAATATTATATCATATCTCATATATAAGATATTATAATTATGTTTGATTAAATTAGATTATATTTAATTAGATTTAGGGTTAGCCATTAGCTTGTGATTTTCCTATATAAAGGCTTCTTTGTATTGCATGGTGTTAAACCCAGGTATATTTGATTTTCCTATGTTTGATTAATTTTTGGCATGGTAGAAGACCTAGGTTATAATGAATGGTAACTTGTTTGATGTAGGTTGGCACAGAAAATGGCATCTACTTCAAGATCAACGAACTATTTTGTTTTTCCATGTTGGTGGACAATTTGAAATGAATGCTGAAGAACAATTTCAATATAATTGGGGCAGTATAAAGGTAAAAAAACTATAAGATAGGGGACAACACTTGAAGAAATAAGAGTAATGATATAATCATGAATTGGATTTTGATGGTAGAAAATGAACATAACATAAATATTAAAACAAGCTTCCTTCATGTGTGGGATGAGAGTGTCATTTTTTCAAAAATAAAACAATAATATTTTTTATTTTTAATAATTATGGAGTATGTAGGTAATTTGACCTAATTTCTAATTTTTAATTGTGTTAAATTATCTAATTAATGATTTATTAAGTTCAACGACTCAAATTAGAATTTGATTGCTTCAAACATTTTTTATTGAAATTTTCCCTTGTTTGTTTGTGTGTGTGTGTGAATAAAAATATTTTGGTTAACTGACCTTTAAATGACAAGTCAATAAACTTACCCCCCAAAAAAATGACATGTTAGTAAAGAACCAAGTTTCTTAGGTGACATTTTAAAAACTTTGGAATTATAAAATATCATTAATTTTTTACTTGATTATAAACTATTATTTTTTTTTTCCAGCCTAAATTGTTGCTTTCTACCAAATTAGAGTAACAAACAGTGATCTAAATTATTGCCTTCCACCAAATCAGGTTAATTTATTTGTCTGTATCTCACACTCCTCCCCAAAAACTTTTCTTCTTTGCTTTTGTTTCTCAGGTCTCTTTTATTATTATTTAAGTTTTATGTTATTTCTGCCAACCAAATGGCCAACAAATCAAGTGTTTTTGTAGGGTTTACCCTGTGTGTATGTAAATACATATTAGTAAAGAAATGGGTAGTTTAGAAAGCACATTTGTGAGATTAATGCGATTCATGTGAGCTAAGAACGACAAAAAGTGATGTTCCACCATATATGATATTAAATTACTAATTAATAATAAATTAAACAGTGGTCTCAGATGACATCCTCCCATATTGCTGTTTAATATTTCTGCATTCCTGGAATGTTGTAACATTTGGCAAAAGTGGGATTTATATGCCATAATCAAATAATATCTGTTCATGTTTCCAAGAAAGATGGGCTACTATATATGGTCGTCTAGATGCACTTATTATCTCACACACACACACACACACACACACACAAATTTGGTTGTTGTGATATGCATCAGATTATGTATTTATCAAGCATCTTGAGATCTACAATTGCTTATATGCTCGACCATAATGTTATGGACAGTGTCATATACACTAAAATTTGTTTTTCTCTTTTCCTTTTTTTTAAAGTATTTAATTTATAAAGGACATATGGACCATTCACATACTACAACTTGATTGGCAATTAAAGTTCTACGTTGAAACAATTCTTCTTCTGTAGCAAGTTGCATATGCTAATTGGTAAAATAATTCAATGGTCTTCATGGCATGAGAATATCATGGCATGCTTATTTGGTTCAATTCCATGGTCTTCATGCATTTTGTTGATTTACAACATTTAGTTGATACAGTGTAAAGTATTTAAATGTGATCTTGATTATTATATATTAAGTAATCCCCATTATATAACTCTTGTTATGTAATTCATATTCAAACTAATATTAAGAATCAACATCTGATTGTTTATACTCTTTATGAATTAACATGTTATGTAATCATCATTCTATTCCATCACATTTTCCATCATTACATTCCATCACTACCCCTCGTTCTTTGAACCAAGTCCGTTGAGAATGAGAGTATTGTATAGGGTAGTCTATTTAATTAGCAATAGCAGCAGTACTAGTCTGAAGGGAATGTTAGTGACACCTTAAAAGGACATGATAATGATGGACAATGGTATGAGTGCTAATACTATTTTTGGTTGTTAGCCGATAGATCTATTGAAGGAAAATATGGAGAGAGAAGATGAATAAATCGGTTTTCAAATATCACACACACAAGCACCACACAAGAAAATTTAAGGGGAGAGATCGCTAGAAAACTCGATGGCTAGATGAGTTCAACTGATAGGAGAATCTTCTATGTAGGAGTGGGTAAAGGTACTTTTAAATAGGAAAATATTTATCAGTTTATATATCTTATCCAATAAAATATAATATATGATTTAATTTGATTCAAATTATTAGCATATATTTACAATATCACTTATTGAGTTAAATCCCTCGTCACAGCTGGAAATAAGATCTTCTAAGCTCATCAAGATGGAAAAATCAAAGTCTGGAAGGCTTCTAAGTGCCTAGAGAATAGTGTATTCAAGCTTGTGGAAACTCTGCCAACAACTAGGGATTATTTGTTGAAATTCATGAACCAAAGTAACTATGTCCAAACAAGATGACACCACAAGCGATTGTGGAGTGAGCATTTATATAGCATCTCCTACTTGACGGTCTCTTATGGCTTCATCTATTCTGGTTCATGGGACAAGACCCTTAAGGCGTGGAAGCTATCAGGCTTCAAGTGTTTAGAATCCATTAAAGCTCATGATGATGCCATTAATGGCTTACTAGCAAGTAAAGGGGTTGTGTATCTTGCTTCTGCAGATGGAAAAATCAAAGCTTGGGGAAGAAAAGATGGCAAGAACAAGAAGAACAAGAACAAGAAGATCTCACATGTTTTAAAAGCGGTTTTAAAGGGTCATTATAAAGATTCATCCTTTAATTGTGTGGTTGTATCTCAAGATGGGAGATGTTGGGATTGGAGGGCAAGAAGACTAAATTTTTTTCTAACCTCTTTCAAAGTTCTGTTGAAGGCTTTTAAATCGCATAGTTAAGAAGCGTACCTTTCTTAGAGAGTTTTCTTTTCCTCTCTTCCTTGATTTCAAGAAGCCAACAGTTACGAATATGATCAACTTCCTCTACCGATATCCATATGAATGGTGTTTCCAACACGAACGTGTGCTAGCGCCTCTGGGTCCGATTCTTGGATCTCCTTCTCACCCTTGATTTTTCTCTTAAGTTTCTGATTTTAGTTTTGATAGATTATCACTCATAAATGGAGAGTTTTGACCATCTATTTATAAACATTCAGAGCTTATCCTTTTAAATTTTAAAATCTATCTTTTATCTATTTCAAAATTCAAAATCCTATCTGAAACTTTAAATACGAGTAATTAAATAAAATTGATTTATCTATAATTTAACCAACTTTTTTAATTTGGATAATGAGTCAAACGAGGATAAGATTTAATTTATTTCCATAAAATAAATAAGATACAATATTAAGATAGATTAAGATTTAATATATCTTTATATAATCTAAAATCTTATCTTTTAAATCAAGATTTAATTTATCTCCATAAATGAAATTCAAGATTTATTCTATCTTTATCATGTATATAATATATTTACATATCAATATATGTAATATATATGCACACATGAAAATATATTATATATATAACAAATTTTAATATACATACATACATATATATATATATCCTTATAAGAATATTCATTTAATCTTGATTCAATGAATCTGAACATTTTAGCTTGTGTTGAGCCATTTTTTGTGCGATCCTGTAGGTCCATATGAAGTTGGTAGTGGGCTAGTAACTATACTAGCTCACAAGTGGCAAACATCTTATAGCAAGACATTATGACTACCCAATTCACATGAAGATCTATAAATCGATACCAATTATCATACAACTAAATCACATCCCTTTTGTCACATGATATTCCGGTCAAGGATGAAGTATATAGATCGTCATCCTCATATTCTCGACCATTACTTTCTTGATCCCTGAGTAGTCCGACTTAAGAGATGGAATTACCTTTCTATCACAATATGACCATACATTTCTTAGACTCACTCATTGAGAGGACCCAACAATATCTCTCTACTAATGAGAGACAAATCTTATATTGACAATTCACATTTCTTTGCATGGAATTTACTAAGCTCGAACATAGCATTTATCATCACTCGGTCAAAAGTGACTTTTAACTAAGTCAAAGCTGAGCGACTCTCATGTAAAAATCCATGATGATCTCAAGTCAAATGGCACAATAACGTAATCGTTTGTTAGACAAGCTTATGACACGAATCCATCTCATAGCGGGTTGCTCCAGCATCTTATATTCTAACAAGTGCCTATGACCTTGAATAGTATCTCCATACATTTCAAAGTCATAATGACTATAATTCATCTTTGCTCCCACGCAGATGATCGGCCACAGATATTTAGGATAATCACTATGGTTTATCAAAAAACAATTTATTATAACAAAATATGTAAAGATTATGATAATAAAAATGAACAATTCATTCATTAAAATATACAAAAAGTACAATGTTTGGCCTTTGGGCATAATTTCCAACAAGATGGATATATGGAGGAGATTCGAATGGTTTTGTAATCCAAGGGGAGAAAATCAAGAGCATGATGAGCACAAAGACCAACTCAACAAATCAGTGTCTCGACTAGTTCAATGAATCATGGAAGCTTAGAAGCGTGATATATAAGCCTATGAAATAGATATTTTGTGCATGTGCTTAAAAGGGGAGATTTTTTTAAGTGGATCATCAGATAAGAGTATAGGAATTTGGACATGAGAGGAATTTAATGGTGGGGTTTGTAAAATTGGGGTAATAAGTGGACATGAAGAGCCAATGAAGTGTTTGGAGGCATCTTGCAGAAGTACCAGTGATGGTGGCTTTTTGCTTTGCAGTGGAAGCATGGACAAGAGCTTGAGAGTTTGGTGGGTTGCTATGAACAAAGAGGAAGATGCCCAAGAAAATTCAAGTGAATAATGAATGCATTATTTTCTATTCATAAGATCTGATTCTTTTTTGTTAGTTACATAGTTTGATATCTAGAGAAAAATTGCAAAAAAGCAAGAGACTTCAGCCAACCAATATTTTGCTTCTATTTAAAACATAAAGTTTCTTAATTTTTTTTTCTTCTAATTTTACTGGTGTTGCTCTTGCATTGGGTGTTCTTCAAGGGTAATGAACACCGAAATCTGCATTGTTCAATTTTTTTTTATTTTTTATAATTATTTTAACGCATATAATTAAATCTAAAATAAATGAAACATCTTAAACATCAATATTTTTTGAAAAATAATTTTTATATAAAAATCATCAATTAATAGCATAAGATGAGCGGGGATAATTCCTCGTTTTTAATTGGGCCTGCATAAAAAAAGGGTGAAAACCATATGTAGTTTTGATTGGGCCTACAAAAATCAGTACACAGTGGAAGGTGCATAAGAATGTTCTAGTGCTATTATATCAGTGCACGAATCCCTTATTTCCCTAGAGACTTGCTGAATACAAAAGGCAAGAGATTTCAGCCACGCAAAATTCTGCTTACATTTTAAATATACAGTTTCTTAATTATTTTATTTTATTTTATTGTTTTGTCTGTGATTACTATTATACCCCGAGCATTGCATAGATAACAAGCTGTGATAACAACTTTTTCTTGGGGTAAAAAATTTCATATTAATTATTTGTATAAATATTTATGTTTATTAAAATTTATAAATATATATTAAAAAAAATTTAAAAAATTAAAAATTAAAAAATTAAAAAAAAATGGCTGGCCTACCATGTCGGGCTCGAGTTGGGATTTTCTCAGGCCATCAGGATGCGGGCCGCACAGGCCCATACCATTTGGCCAACCCGCTTACTCGCTCTAGATATAACCAAAAGGGGTAAAAAAGAAGAAGAAGAAGCACGATAGGTCCCTCTTTTAGTGGGAACCATGTGTATAGTTTTGCCCCCCATGAACAGTATCATTGGAGGTAATTCCATTCAAAGTAGCCTCAAAGGTTCTAGTTAGCTCTTTGGCAACTGATATAGAATAAGCTGATAGCCCATCACTCTCCGATGTGGTTCCTACCTCACTCGCCGTTGTGTTGTTCTTTCGTGGGAGCCTGGGAGGCTTTTGATGCACAACGATTCGGATGAGTTTGTCTTTTACACTCCCTTTCCCTTTCAACCTCACATCAAAGAAATCACACTGAGACACACAACTCCCATTTTCAGTGGTAGTAAAATAAAGGGAAAACTTCACTGTATCCTCATTGCGCACAACTTATTTCGAACAGCCCTCAATTTTTTTGAAATTTCATTCTCTCCCTAAGGATCAAATGAAATTTTGTAGGTGAAATTACATTAATACCCTTAGTAAAAAAACTTGAATCATTGGCAATCGCCTGAGCTCCAGTTGGCACTGACAGCCGCCCCCAGAGCACTGGCATTGCCCGTGTCAATGGCCAACCGGAGCTCTAGCACTTGAGAATGGTTGTGTTCTTCATAGGTTTATAAGAGTTGTACAGTTACAAATGGAACTTATTCATGACCTATGTTTTCTTTTTAACAAAAAACTAATGGTACTAATTTATGATTCTGAATTTTTCCAAAAAGGACTGATAACAGAACAAATAAAACTGACGATAATTAAGTTTATAAAAGTTTAAAAATGTAGAAAAATGAATAATGAAAATATGCAAGAAGTGTTTAAAAAATTAACTTTAAAAGTTTAATATTTCTGAAGAAAAAAAGCTTTCTTTGTAATGATTGTCATTAATATTCTCATGGGATCTCTAAGGTTACTATACCCAAGACATATGAGCCATAAATTAAATCGATGGACAAGAAGTGTTTAAAAAATTAACTTCAAAAGTTTAATATTTCTGAAGAAAAAAAGCTTTCTTTGTAATGATTGTCATTAATATTCTCATGGGATCTCTAAGGTTAGTATACCCAAGACATATGAGCCATAAATTAAATCAATGGACATTATGAGCGGCTTAACAATATGGCCTAAAATTGACTACTTTTAAAAATTGAATGTTAAGTGTCTCTATAAGCTCTCTTTAATTAAACCAGAGACATAAACCTTCAAAATTTATAGTGCTGAATGTGCCTACTTAAATAGTTCAAGAACAAATTTTCCCTGAAAATTTTACTTTGATTAGGAAACCCTTTAAATTACACATATGCAATTACATCATATGTCTCGTCTCGCCTTGAGGTTTATGTTGGGCATATACGTCGTGCATATGTGGATGAATGAAGAGCTTGTTGAGGAGTCACAGCTTTTCCATTCACAAGTACTTGTTCTGGGAAGTCCACTCGTATAGACTTAAACTGGTAATGCTAATGTAAGATATACACACATAACACAACACCAGGTGAATGAATATGGAGACTGAAGAATAAGCAAATTATTGGGACTCATTGTGCAAGTTGGATTAAAAGAGCATACCTTCTCCCTCCATGAAAAATCAACGTGATGGAGTTTAGGGTCAAGCAGTGTCAACCGATCTGTATCTTTGATCTGAGAAACAAAGGACCAACATGGTTCCAATATAATTATTCAGCAATAACAAGAAATCTTATCCTCCTAGTGGGATTCGCTACATGATTGCACGGCATTATTGTGCTCAGTAAAATCTTCAGATAAATTGCTAATCAATAGATCCTACACAATAACTACATTGAATTTGTCTTTGTCATCTTTTCCACATAAGGAATATGATTATTCAGTTGACGCAAAGTATCAACAAGAGATATGCTTTCATATATCCTCTATGCAGAATAGGTTTTGGTCTTAGATGATAAGCAACACTAAAGCCCTACATAAGTACCTAACATTTTCTTACCTATGACTGTGTTTACCATGCTATCTTCACCACCAAGCATGTTTATTGGGTAATCCAAAACAACCGTATTTCTTCTCCGTGCAAGTTTTTTTTTTTTTTTGGTGAAATCTCCGTGCAAGTTTTTTAGTACAATGATAACCTAACAAGTGTCTCTACTAACTTAAAACCGCACAAACAATCCAAATGACTCAGCTTAAGCTCCACTCATCCCACTGGTAATCACTAAAGTCCTTCATTTAAGTGAAATAAACACAGAAAAAAACTTTACCTAAAATACGTGAGGAGGAGAAAGAAAACAAGATAAAACCTGAGCAACTAGTTCTTACCACATCCTTACGCACACCATAAACTGTAAGAACAAAACAGGTTTGATTTGAATCACGAAGAAAGTAGTATCTGCAGAACAAAACAAGTAGCATAAGATGCGAAATTGGCTCCCAAATTAGTTTCTGAGTAGTTTGTCATGACTGCCACATTCATTTATCAATACATGATAATATCATTAAAGCTGGTGATACAAGTATGGGAGGAAAATAGTCTCTCATGTCATCATTACTGATGAAAATAAGCATTGAACTTAAACACAAAGGTGAAACTATCCGCGGGAATTTAAATTGCTATACAGTTCCTCTTTAATAGAGATTTACTGTGTTATCAAGAAAGTACAATAATATTTTTCAAATTAACA
>QFDD01005114.1:0-10174 GCA_006871305.1 Vachellia collinsii | reverse complement strand
CATGTAGAAAATATCTTACAAAATAATCATTTTGGATATCTTTATCCTATTAGTTGTGTTTTGGATGGCATGTTCTATAGAAAAACCAAAGGCCGCTGTCTATTGCTTCTTCGGTTGTCCTCCGCTTTCTTTGACGCCGACGCCGCCTGGGAGAAGCAAGAAGGTTCACCACTCCTCCACCCCTTGCCATACCAATGGCATATCTG
This sequence comes from Vachellia collinsii, assembly GCA_006871305.1. Classification (NCBI taxonomy): domain Eukaryota; kingdom Viridiplantae; phylum Streptophyta; class Magnoliopsida; order Fabales; family Fabaceae; genus Vachellia; species Vachellia collinsii. The sequence goes on along the minus strand of QFDD01005114.1, from coordinate 9,968 downwards.
TCCTCATCATCAGTGTTGCTGGCTTTTCATCGACTTACTCTAGACTTCGAGTCGCCGAGAGGATCACCACAAACATGCACGGTGGAGCGAATTCGTTGAAAGCAGCTTTGCGATGGAGGAGACTTGCGAGGAGGGAGGAGTCGGTCAAGCCAAGCAAAGAAGGAGAATACAGGGTGGAGGGTTGAGGTCGGGGATGAGAGGAGGGAGGTAGACAAAAGAAAGAAGGGTATATGAGTAAATTAAGGATATTTTTAAATGGATTAATGGCCAATTTTGTCCTGGAAGTTGTCATTTAGAAGCGGTGGATATCCGGAAGTTTTTTTAAGTTCAATTTTATCCCTAGCAATGTTACCCTACACTAACTGAAAGTTAACTTTGACCGTTAAATAAAGAAGTTTGACTAAAAACTGCGACTGGACAAGCTGATGTGTCAATGGCAACACTCTCAGAAAATTCTCTATCCTCCCACGCCACATCAATCTCTCCATTTGCTTGGCTTTCTCCTACCTTTCGAGATGATGCTTCTTTTGCTCAATAATCTTCATCTAATCCATTTTCTTGAATTATTTTTCAAAATTTAACTTATAAGTTATTTACTAATTTACCATTTTCTGAAACACCAAGTGCTTCATCTCCAACTCCACCAACTTCTTGTCGAAAGTTTGCCACAACTACATCGGCATTGCTAACTACCCTAGATTTCGCATCCTCATCCTCCACAACCAGTCATCCTGTGTCAGAGTGGGTTTGTCGGCATCATTGTTGATATCTGTATGTTGGGTTTGTTGTTAGGGAGTTTTATTTGCTCCTCATCCCATAGGTGTAAGAAATCTCAATGACACACTTGTTGGAGAAGACGACTGCAATAATGAAAAAGAGAGGGGAAGCATATGGGGTTAGAGAAGGAAGCAAGTGTAGCTGGGAGAAGGCCGTGGCTGGTGGGAAAAAAAGGCTGGGAGAAGGCTCTGCAATATCTCTACCATTGGGAGTAAAAAGATGGCGTGATTGAGGAGTGAGAAAAGGCGTTTATGCCATGTAAAAGTGAAATTTGTTGAGTTGGAGCATACTTATTAGTTAAAATAAGGATGAGGTGGCATTTTAGGTTGATTTAACGGTCAAAATTAACATAAGTTACTATAGGGTAACATTACTACCTTTTGAAGATTTCCGGGGTAAAATGGAACCTAAAAAAACTTCCAGATACCTATAGCTCATGAGTGACAACTTCCAGGACAAAAATTGACTCTTAACCCTTTTTAAATTTCAAATTGATACGAGTGTAGTATTCTAGTATTATGTGAATTGGATTCACTAATTTGGAGTGCTGCAGTTCTGAAGATATTTTAATGGGATTTTCCCTATTATATATAAAATATAATTTTATGTGAAAAATCATCGTTGAAAAATGTATATTAAATAAATTTAGAACGAGTCATAATATGAAAGAAAATAATTATAAATAATTCATGTCATCTATTAGAATTTATGTAGTGTAGATGAAGGTAGATCCCTAGCTGTAGTTTCACGGAAGAAAAATCCCCTGCTTAATTATAGGAGGTCTAATAATCTAATAGTTGCATTATATTGCTTTCCCGTAATCTTCATCCATAAGGTCACTAAGCCCGTTCATGACAGATCATGGTCACTATGGATAGAAGGGGTTGGATCCACACGCTTCATTCACATGTTGATGAAGTGGTGGCGCGCGCGACATAACTTGAGCTTATCTGTAAAGATCTCTGCCTCCTTGGCTAGCTATGTTTCAATTGTAAGAATCGAGGAAGGGGCCATCGCGTCACGTTATTTCACAGCTCAAGAGTAGCAAAGCTATGTTGCAGTTTTAAATGTGTTGGGAAAATCTTTGAATGAAAGAATAGGGATGTGGTCTATTATATATTGTAAATGGAAATCATAAGGGTTGGGCTGTGGTGTGGTTGATATGAAAGTACATTTTCCCACGTCCTTAATTGTACGCATCACTATTGAACAGGTGGCGGAAATGTCGGGCATCTCTTCTGAGGCCTGAACTCACAATAAGCATCACTCAGACCGCGAAGATATATATAGTGACGTACAGAAACCAGAATGAAGCGGCCGAGAGTTTAGGCCCAATAGGTTTTGGAAAGGGCCATAAGCAGCAACGATCCAATCCGGCGCCGGTAAATGATTATTAAATTAAACAGAATTAATGAGATAAGAGAGAGGAAGAAGCAGCAGAAGAAACCGCCCACTCCAATCCAACCGAGACGTTGCAGTAACCGCTTGGCTCGATCCATGTTCGTGTATATAAGCCCCTCCTCCCCCTCCCTGAAGACTTTTTTGGTGTCTTTCCAACAATGTCTAACTCCGACGCCGGTGCCGTCACTACTCCGTCCACAACTCCAAGCAGCGCCCAGGCCCAGAAACAGCACTGCCGAAGCAAGCGAAAGAAACGAGTCGGAGTCATCGACCACAAGGAGGCTTTCAAGCCCAAATATGCCAAACAACCCCACCCTGAGGCGCCCATGATCACACGGCCATGCACCGAGTGCGGGAAGAAGTTCTGGTCGTGGAAGGCTCTGTTCGGCCACATGCGCTGTCATCCCGAACGTCAGTGGCGCGGCATCAACCCGCCCCCCAATCTCCAGCGACAAGCTCCTCCGGAGAAACGAACGGCGGAACTGATGACCCCGGAAGACCACGAGATCGCGGCGGGTCTTCTGTTGCTGGCGAACTCGGGAGGGTCGCGGTTCGAGTGCTCGAGTTGCAAGAAGGCGTTCGGGTCGCGGCAGGCTCTGGGAGGGCACAGGGCAAGCCACAAGAACGTGAAGGGGTGTTTCGCGAACGAAGAAGATAGCGAAATGATGATGGTTTTGGAGGGGCACAGGTGCGGGAGATGCCTGAGGGTGTTTTCGAGCGGCCAGGCGCTGGGCGGTCACATGAGGTGTCACTGGGACAAGGGAGACCCTGAACCTCCTCTTCCTCCTCCCTCTGTCGCCCACCTTGACCTCAATCTGCCTCCCCCTGACTCCTCCTCTTCCTCCTCTCCCCTCGCCCTGGATTTGAGATTGGCACTTTAACCCGAGGCCGCACCATCTTCAACCTCATCTCTCATTTATCACATACATACATTCATACTTACTCATCAGGTTACGCACACTAGTCATTTGATTCATTACTATACTCTTGTTGTCTGGATAATGTATTTGGAAATTAATATATTGACCTCACCCCTTTCCTAACTGCGATCATGTTCTTGAATTAATAATGCCCTCTTGTCTCTCGTCCCAGTCGATTTAACTACCGTATCTCAACACACTGACCACTTCGACGTGTGTGTGTGTAGACACACTTGTGGATGCAGCCACGTACTGCTTTGCTTGTTGCTACATATTTATTTTTAATTTGAATAGGCCTTTACTTGGCCCTCCTTCCATATATTCATCTCTGCTCTCATTAATGTGTCAGGCATGCCATACCCTCACTGATTATAGGACCGCAACATGAGCCATATGGCCCTGTTAATGCAAACAGAGGATGCTATTATATTGTTCAATTGCTGCTGCTTTATAATGTGAATTTTCGAGGAGTGTTACATGATAGCTGTTGCTAAAGGCACCCAAGTCTATCGGAATTGGGAATTGTTTTGCCTTCTAAATTTCTATATTATAGGATTAGGATCAGGATCATTTGGGAATATTTTTGATATCAACCTTTAATTTAACAATGTCACTTGCAATCAACCGTTGTTTTTGGTTTCAAAGGTTAATATTGGATCAAAAATAACTTTTATATGCTATGTCCTTTGGTTTTGCAAGTAGAATAGGTTTGCTATATACTATATATAGGCAGTGTGTGGAATGCAGACACTTCTCGCGCGGGCGCTGAGGCAAATGAGAGGTTTGAGACTATCTTGTGAGGCTGTGACGGTCGAGTGGAGTTGGACAACAAGAATAAGCAGGCTTTAATTTGCTTATTGGTTATTAGTATACTTGTGAAAAAGGAACCAAAACGAGATTGAGCTCAGAGCGACTATTAATTCATTACACCATTGTAATGAATAAAAGTTTAAATCTTTGTTGAAAGAGATATTAACAATTAGTGTTCGCAACAATATACCTCTGATAATAGGATATATGTGTTTAGAAAAAAAATCAGAGAAATTTTTTAATTGAATAATTAATCTTTATTATCATTTTATAATTGCTTTTATTATATAACAATTATTTTTTAATGATGACAAATTATTTTTATTTTAAATTAATTCTTTTAATTTTTCCATCAATTCTATGATATTATATATGCACGTGTCCTTATAGTAACATATTAATATACCCATTTGGTTCATCACATGTGAATCACAAAACTAAGTATGAAAGATGTTTATATCAAGTGTCTCATAATATCTCAGGGTGTTTTTAATAGAATAATATTTCTGCTTACCCAAAAAAAAAAAGTGTTGACACGGAGGATCAGTCGAGTTTATCTTATAAGCTTCATCCACATACACATAACCGTAAGCTCGATCACTTGACGTGCGAAGGATCAGCTACAGTATTACATGTCATTCACAAAGCGAGCTAATCCCCCAGAATTCCTTATTAGGACTCAAATCAGCAAAAGGTGCATTCTTGTCTACACGAGAGTTATTTGTGTGAATTTGAGAATGCATGCAAAACTATTAACTTTTCAATCATGTCGAACGGTACAGAGACGATAATACATATATGTCTTGGAAATGATTTCAAAAAGTTAAAATGGACATAATGCGATGCAACATTTTAACGATTGCAAATAACACTCAATTTGACAAAAATCATGGCGGAATTATCTTATCCACGGCCAACCAAAAAAAAAAAAAGTGATCTTAAATATAAGGTATTTTAGTATAAACTTAAAATCTGGTAAAAACACACAAAACCTCAACTCATCAAGTCCTATGTAGATCTGAATCTCCAAGAGGATGACTTCTCATACTTCTACTTCGTGTGAATAATTTCAGCTAATAGTTGGCCAAAAAACACTGCTGCATGCTAATGAATTGTTAAATTACAAATAGAAAAATAATAATTGATATATAATTGGAAAGATTCATAAACTTATTATCCTAATATTTTGGATTAATATGTGATGCCAAGTCCACACACACACACGCAATCTTTTAATTTTGGTCCACTAAACTTGAACAGTCAGTTTCTACTTTAAAATTATGTGTCTTATTTCAAAAACTAAAGTTTAACGCATAGAAAACAAAATTTCATAAATGAAAATACATGGAAGATTCGAGTGGTCCACTTTTTGTTATCAATTTAGGTCTACTGCATGTGTGATGACGATATCCACTTTAGTTGTTGTGTCACCAGTTCTAGGATATTATAGATCTCCAATAATGCACATCAAATATTGCTCTCAACTTTCAAGATTCTGATATACATGATCAAAGCAATCAACGTACAAATCTTTTCGCCGAAGTACAAATAATGCATAAGATTAGTAGAGTCGAAAATGGATTCGATTAAGCTCGTTTAAATCGAGGGCCGGGTTTGTAATTTAGTGTCAAAAAAGGGAGCCGGGCTTAAAAGGGCCGGCCGTACAGGGATGAGGGCCGGCCCATTTAGGCCCGCCAATTTTTTTTACTTTAAATATTCTTTATTCTTCCTATATTTTTCTTACCGTTTATCTAATGTATTATATTATAACAACTTTCTCTTTTCCATCAAATTGTAAAAGAAATCTTTTCAAGTCAAATACTTATTTTCAATTATTGTATGTGCTATATAAAGACAAATACAAGACACATACATATTTTCACTCCTTTAATTCTTATTCTTTTCAATTTTAATATCAAACTTGTTATATTGTTTGCCACATACAAACTACTTTTTAAATATCAAAATTAAAAAAAATATTATTTTAACTTGAACTATTTGAATAAAGTGAAAATATGTTAAACATACATGTGACCCATGAATCGACCCATAACCCGCGGGCTGGCCCATGATCGACAAACTTATGTGTTGAACAGTAAAATTGGGGAATGAATGTAAACCTTTATTCTATCATTTTATTTATTACATTAATAACATTTAAATATCTTCTTACTTCTAATTATAAATCATATGACTACTACTGAAAACAATTTTCATGTCCAACTTTTCCAAAGACAAAAAATGATGATGATGGCAGTGATGTTATGAATGAAATACTTGATATTTTTCACTTCGCTAAAGCAGAGCCTTCTGAACCAATTCCTAATTAAACTCAATCAAATTCAGTTGTTCTTGAAATTAGAGATAGTGATGAAAATTGATGAAGAAATAAGCTTATATTGTATGATTTGTGAACTTAAGTTTATGACTTTCAGAGTATTTATTATTGTCGATGTAATTATTTCAATAATTAGATATGACTTTCTATGTTTTTGAGTAAGGAAATTGTATTGATGTTAAAATTAATATTGTATTTAAAAAAAAAGTTAAATGAGCCTCTGGCTCGCGGCCTGACTTTTCGAGGGCCGGGTCTAAAAATTTAGAGAAATTAGGGAGTAGGGCTTAAACGGGCCAGCCCGTTTAGGCCCTAAACCCTGTAGGGCTGCGTTGGCCTTAATTCCCTACTCTAATGATTAGTACCCTTTAAAATAGAATGTCATGAACCATTGCTTGTTCTCGCGTTTCGATTCTGGGAGATTGAGCATTAGAGTTATATAGATTCGAATCAATGTATCTGTTGTTACTCAATCGCGTGTCAAGTCCTCTCACCAATATGCATGTATTCTTCTTCTTAAGTATTAATATGAAACGCTAAATGATCCACATATAAGATCAGAGTAGCGTTGTAACTAAAATTTAAGAATGCATACTACTATCAGCAAGTGGTTGACTTTAATCATAAATATAAGAATTTAATTCACATTATCTCTTAAATTTATAACGTTTTCCCCGAGTATTAATAGAAAATATACGTAGTAAGGAAATTTCCGTTAGAACTAGTTACAACCTATATGTTTAGAAATGATATTTTAAGAATATTAATACATATTTATTATAAATAATTATTTTTTTATAATATTTACACATTAATTCACTACATCGATACATAATAAATTTTTTACGACCAGAGATTCGTGGCCCCGTCAATTTCATAGGAGCAACGCAGAGATATCTCTCATCTCTTTTGTGTATTATTATTAAAAGAAAGCGGTATCTAAACATGAATCTTGAATATATAGAGAAGTGCGACGACTTGATCCATTTGGATGCACAATGGATTCTCATTTCCACGTTCCATTGATTGTGTGGGGAAACAAATATATGCTCTCAACAGATAATATGGGGACGTGAAAACAAGTACGCTTCTATTCTATCATGTGCAGGCTTGTAAGCTAGAACCATTATTCAATTCGATTTAATTAGGTAGAATCGTCAATCAGTTTCTGAAAGAGATCTTATATTATACTATAGAATCTTCAGGACGGTCTTGCTATATATGAGCTAGCTTGATTGGTTTAATTTAATGAAAGACATCCCCAATAAATTAATAATAAACAGTAAAAATTAGGAAGGCTAACATAGAAAAACTTGATCATGAAAGGCAAGGAAGGCCGATATAGTACATCAAAGTCAACAGCGGTCGTTATGGATTGTAGGAAATATAGACATATATGCCTTTTGTCATGTCACTGGCCAGTAATAATATAGTGGGGATTATTGCTCTAATCAAGAAAATTTAATTCAATGCATTAACTATTAGATATGGCTATCCAAGGCATGGCGCAACTGTATCTAAGATTTGATATGAGAATCTAGACATCGGGATCTTAAGCAAATCCTCCCATCAACACACTGATTGCCGGCAAACACTGAAGAAAAAATTATTTTAAATTTGGCTTCCTGTTATTCCAACATATCCGTATCCTTATAAAAGAAATTAGTAATGTTTATTAATATTACTTCTTGAACCTCAAATCTTCTGTTGTGTGTCAAGAATCAGTTAAAGTATTTTAGAGTGTAGAATCTATTATGGCGGAAAAGTAAATCAATTGCTTATATAAATTTTTATTTGGTTGGTGTTTTTAAAGTATATATATGGAATATGATGGAAATAAATGAAAAATATAAATATATCTAAAAAAATGCACAAAAATTCATTGTCAAGTTAGCCAATGATAAAAGTTACTAATATAATTTAAAGATAAAAAGTGGAAAGTTAGTATGAAAGATCGATTTTGTAATTCAAGTCTCCATTATTAATATACCATAAATTTGCTTTGAGTACACATAAAATAAGATTTAATGATGATATGTACAGTCACTTTTACATAAAAAGCATCACCTTCTATGTTAAACCTTTTGAATAAAAATTAACATTTCTAATTATTTCAGAAAGGGAGGAGATTGCGATCCGAATTTTACACATAAGTGGGATATAAAGTAAATGTTGCGAAGAAATGCAAAAGCTATGGAACCCATTTGCTATTTGCTACTATGTTAAAAAATTACGACTGATTCCCGAAGTGCTATATATAATAGTGGTCTCAATGTGATGGTGTCCAAGATGGCGTGGTGTCAAATTACACGAGAGAGCTTGATTAGAAAGATTTCTGCAAAGCTTAATCAGTTTCTGTATATAAAAATAAATCAAAGAATTTAACCCTCGTACCATTCTTACAAAATTTCTTTTGATGGTAATTAAATTTTGTGTCATAGCTTTAGTATGGGAGTATACATATGTTGGTAACATACATATATAGTTTTATACACACACATCACTTCGGTTTTATTTATAAGTCATTTGTATCTTATTCTTGTATTTTAAAGAATGTATTAAATTGATGAAAATTTCAATATTTGTCCTTATTAAAATCTCTCTCATTCTCCACATTTACAAATCATTCCAATATTTCTCTTATCTTTCTCTCTTTTCAATAGATATTTAATTGGGGTAAAATTAGAAAAAAAACATCATTAATCACCCTACAAATGATTTATATTTAAGACTAAACTTTTTGGCTACAAGTGATTTACATGTAGGATCACCATGATATGGTTAATTTCCTTCTCATGATAGTCCATGCAATTAAGAGTTTCAACTTCGAGCTGAGAATTCATCGCATTCTAATTAAGACAATGTTGTAATGTCAGAGGAGAGGAATAATTGGCAGAGCATCAAATCAATGAAAGGAGCAAGTGGGGCGGGTCAACCTCAAAACTCTAAAAAGGATCCATTCTCTCCCCAATAATGATTTGCGCCAAATTAATTAAACAAGTTGCTACGATTCTTAATCTAACATCGCCATCTTACTCGATCTACAATCCACTTTCACCTCTCTATTTTATTATTTAATTTACAATTCGCCGCTTAATTTCTTCATCAAATGACATAATATTCTTGAACAAAGTAGCACCTCTGAAAGAAACTTGATTTAATATCAATTAACTCTCCCTAGGCTCAATGATTCCGCATCTTATCAATTACTAATTAATATATATGTGTGTGTGTATGTATGTATACGTATTCACGGCCTTTAAAGAAGCATTTTATTTCGTTTTCACTGACTAACCTCAAACTCTACTATACTATATCATTTTCTGCTAACATTAACATGCATGCTTTCCTAGAATATTAAATTGATTGAAAATGACGGACTGCGACTCAACTCATGATGATCTTGTAAATTACACCAGCTCTTCTGGGTTATTGTATGCTAATTAAGATGTTTATAATCGATACCATTTGATTACATTATTTTTATTTATGGATTGTAGACGCAAAATCTGATTTAATTTCATTATGTGAACATGCCGGCCAAAGTTTACACGCCTTTAATTTCTGACATTCCATCCATTTCAATTCATCAGATGCAACTTGGTTTTACGACGTTTTCAAATATTGACCAACAACTTAACGCATCTTGAAAAACAATTGCCCCCGGGGGGGCCTATTTTTTGTTTTCCTCCTGTTTTATTTGGCTGCTCCTCAAACGTAGATAC
>QFDD01005113.1:0-11310 GCA_006871305.1 Vachellia collinsii | reverse complement strand
GTTCTTTCATGTTGGATTTGATTGTGTGAGATATTGATGGCAGCCATATCATTTGAATTAAGCTTGATTGGTAAATTAACACTCTTCTTCAACTCTTCAAGTACTCACTTCACCCATATGCCTTAACAAATTCCAAGTGCCACGGCCCTAAACTCAGCTTTAGCACTACTTACCACTACACTTTGTTTCTTACTTCTCCATGTAACAAGATTACCTTAGACAAATGTGCCATATCCAAATGTGGGTTTTCTATAGTCCACGACTTTGGGATCCCTACAAGTATATGAGAATCTTGTACATTTCATAGAGGTGTTCTATTTAGGATCATGAGTGTTGACTGACTACACTCATTGCAAATGCAATTTAGGTTGGGTGTGAGAGAGGTATATGAGTTTTCCAACCATTCGTTGTACCTGCCCACATCTACTGCCTTACCAAGGTTTTCCTTATCACTAATCTTATCAACTTGTATGGGTGTCACTCGGTCGACATCCTAGCATTCCTGTTTCCTTTAAAAGATCTATGATATATTTTCTTTGAAAAGAATAAATCTTTGAACGAGCAACTTCCATTCCAAGAAAGTATTTCATCTCATTGAGATCTTTGATTTGAAATTCCTTAGCCAGGGCTACTTTGATTTGGCTAATCCGTGCTGCATCACCCTCGTAATTACAATGTCATCAACATATATTGCAAGGATAGTCGTTCTATCTCTTTGATGTTTGAAGAACATGATGTGGTCACTCTGCCCTTGAGTATAAACTTGTTTCTTAAGTACTTGGGTGAACCTGTCAAAGCATGCCAGAGGTGATCTCGTTAACCCATATAATGATTTTTTCAGTTTGCATAATTGATTTGCATTGTCCCCAAGAACCCTAGAGGCAGTCTCGTGTACTCCTCTTCCTTGAGTTCTCCCTTTAGGAAGGCATTCCTGACATCTAGTTGGTGTAGGGACCAATCTAGGTTAGTGGCCAATAATGGTAAAATTATGATGGTATTAAGTTTAGCTATAGGTGCAAATGTCATATAATTGTGAGAATCTCTTTACAACAAGTCGGGCTTTGTATTTGTATAGGCTTCCATTGGTAAACAACCACTTGCAAACAATCGGGTTCTTTTGTTTAGGTAGTTCTACTAGTTCTACCGTGCCATGTCTCTCGAGGGCTTCTATCTCATCCATAATAGCTTGTCTCCACTCAGGTTATTGTCATGGACTCATCAATATTTGGTGCTTCGATACTATCAAGGTAAGAGACAAAGGCACATATCTAGAAGAGAGAGCTTTATATGTGACAAACCTTTCTATGGGATGCCGAGTATAAGACCTAGGCTTCTTCCTTACTGCAATTGGAAGGTCAAGGTCCTTTACCACTTTACTTTCATGCAACCAATTATCATTTTGGAAGGTCAAGGTCAAGGATCTGAGGTTCATTACCTGTTTTGGGCCTTTGTGTGTAGATCTTGATTGGTTTAACTATGTCTCCCCCTTGATTAGTTTTTTCCTTATCACTTGGCAGTTGATCGGATTTGATGGTAGGTTAATGTTTCTCAAGAGACAGTTGAGCGTTAAGAAGATCAAGTGTGTGGTCGACAAAGAATGTTTCATCTTCTTAATTGGAGGTTAAGGTTTCATGTGTTTGGAATTCACTGTCTCTCTCCCTTTGAATTGAAAATTGAGGAAAGTATGGCTTGGTTTCATGGAATGTGACATCACAAGTGACATAGAATCGTTTGGAGACTTGATTGTAACACCTATACCCCTTTTGAGAGAATGAGTAACCAAGGATGATACACCGGATGGCTTTGGGATCAAGTTTGTTGGTGTTATAAAGGTGAACGTAAGAGGTGCACCCAAATACTTTAAGGGGTAAGGTGTTTTCAAGGTATGGTAAGTCATAATATTGATGATTTACTTGACGTGGGGTTTGAAATGACAAAAGTTTGTTAGGCATGTGATTTATGAGGAAGGTATCAATGAGAACCGCATGATCCCAATAATATTTGGGTACGTGGCTACTAAATGTTATTACCCTAACAATTTCTAGGATGTGGTGGTGTTTTGTTTCAGCAATTCCAAAATGAGGACTATTCCGACATGTAATTTGATGAATAATGCCATTAGCATGCAAGAAATTGGATAGGGTGTGATCAAAATATTCGGTGCCATTATCGGTGCAAGAATTTGTATTTGCATTTGGAATTGGGGTTGAACTATGTTATAGAAGTTGATAGAAATATGAGGAACCTCAGTTTCGTCCTTTAACAAATAAACCCAACTTACCCCCGTGTGATCATCAATGGATGTGATAAACCATTTTGAGTGTGTCCTATTTAGAGTGGGAGAGGGACCCCACAAATCACTGGGAATTGTAGCAAAAGGTCTAGATGCCTGATAGGAAACATAAGGGAAGGAAATTTGATGATGTTTTGCCTTTCCATACAAATCACAATGAATTGGGGAAGCATATTTATTATTTCAAATAGACGGAAACATTTGAGACATATAATTGAAATTGAGATGTCCTAACCCTTTTTGCCATAACTCCAATTCACTAATCATAAGGAGAGACATTTTATTACATGATGTAACATGTTGTGCATCATGTTGATTTAGGTTGTAGAGACCATCAAAGGCATTCGCACTGCCAATCATCGTCCCCGTCAATAGATCCTAAAATAAACAATAGGTAGCAAAGAAATTAGCATGACAATGCTCTTCCTTAGCCAATTGACTTTCAGATAATAAATTACCTTTTAGATATAGTATAGAGTGAATAGGAAGCGTAGCAGAAAGTTGAACAGTACTAATACTAGCTACAATAGAGTCAGAAGCATCAGTAATTTTAAATGTGAGGTGCTCATTAGTAGGCTTATGTTAGGACCCCTTTTGGGAAACTTGGGAAAATGCATAAAAGGTGAAAGATACTTTTTTGTTGGTCTGAATTTTGACTTAATATTTTAGAGAAAGAAACAGAAAATAGGGTAGCTAAAGAGTGGCTGTGGTTAAAGTCTACTAGAGGGTTGAGTTGGGAATTGTGAGAGTCATATTTTGGGTCGATAAATCTTCCATGTGGTTCAGCAAGAGAGTAGAGAAGAATTTTGAAGTAGAAGAGTGGCCAAGGGCTAGGGCCTTTGGAGTGGAGAGAGCCAATCCTCTTGAAAGATTGGTAGGGGTAGAGGAAGGTGGTCTTTCTTCATCATATTGTGTGTATTAGTGTGGGTTATCTGCTGTAAGTTGTCTGTGTGTTGTGTCTATGCTGTTCACCTTATTCATTGTCATCCCTATCTTCAAGGGTAAAATCTGTCTTTGCTAAAAGTTTGTAAACAAGGGTCATAACATCTTATAAGAGAAGAGATTTCTATCATCAGTCATATAATCTGACACACTTGAGTCTACTATCCAACAATTCCCTTAACACATGCTCTTAATAATGGCCAAGGCTGTTAAGAAATTACCTTGTTTAACCAAAGTAGCCTTTGGTTGTTTTTGAGATGATTGGTTGTTCTGTAGTGCCATGAGCATTTCAAGGACCTTGCTTAATTGATCACCTTGGGGAGCGGGTTTTGGTGGGGTGTTGCGTTCTTAAATCTTTTCAGCAACATAACCTCAGCCTCACCCCTTTTTAGGCATTCAATTAGGAGACTTGCCAAAGAGGTCCCAACAAGTGTCCTTTGTGTGTCCCTGTTTCTTGCAATGATCACATGTGGTCACCCTTTTCTGTCTCGTTGCTCGTTTGAGCTAGCAACGGCTGCTGAAGGTTTTGGGATGCTAGCCTGAGGAGTAGGATCCTCTTCTAACATGGTTTTGCTCATCAACTCCTTCTTTTGGGGAATGGTGAATGCCTCATGAACATACAGTAAAAGGTCTTGATTGAATATATGAGCTTGAACATCATCATAAATGGGTTGAGACCTACAAGGAGCTCAAAAGTCTTCGTCTCCTTGTCTTCAAGGTCTTCAGCATTGATATAGCAATGATGGACTTTATTTTTTGAGAGTCCAATTCTTGCCACAGAGTAGATTTTCCAAGGTAGTAACCATTCAAGGTTCGGAGTTCTTGTTTTACTTGCAATAACCTCGCTTTAATCTCAAATATTTATGAGACATTGTTAGTGTCACCATATGCCTCATGTACTAAATCATGGTATTTACAATCAAAATCAAATTTGAATCCTAATTTATACAATGAGATAGCCTATAATTTTGGATCTAGATTCCCACATGTTTACGTGATAAGGTTTTGTTTATTTGTCCCCTTTTGTATTTGGCCTAGTGATATTTCGGACTTTCTATCTCCAACATGCAAAAAGGATTGATGAGCTTTGTTTTATTTTTGGTATTTAGCCCTGCGATATTTTGAAGGATTCTCTATCTCCAGCTTGCAAAAGGATTTATCAGCGTTGTTCTATTCTTAGCCTCTTTAGTTCTATTGTTTTTTCGCTTAGGTGCATTCCTTCCTGAACTCTACTATAACTTTGTCTTATATTCACAAAATCTTATTGCATAACTTTGTTGAATCAAGTTTATTGCGTTATGGGATATTTCTTTCTTTGTTTTTTTTTTTGTGAATAAGGCTTAGAGCCGAATGGAATTATTTTTGTACAATGGGAAGAACATTGGTTCTGAGTTGGCTCTTCCCTTTTATGAGCACTAGATCTATGTGAACTTGCTTACATAGTGACTTGTATGTGTGCATGCAGGTTGCCAATTCAAGCTGCCTCACTTTTAAACTTGCATGTGTCTTCTTTTTTAGTAAATGAAATAGATTCCGATTGTTAAGTTTCCCATGTTTTACTCAGCTCCTTCCACGTTTTTTTTTTCTTGTGGCAAACTATGCAGAGACTTTCTTTTAGTATCAGCTGGTACATCTGAATATACCTTGACCAAAGAGGATGTTGGCCAGCGTCTGGCTTTTGTATACATACCTATTAATTTTGAAGGTTTGGAAAAGTAGTATTGGGTTTGTGTACTGCGTTTATCTGTGTATCGATAACCTTTTCATTTCACACCCAGTTGTAACATAATTGTTGGTTTAACATTCAGGCAAGGAAGGAAAATCAGCCTCAGTATTGTCTGCTGTGGTGAAACAGGGTATCGTGATGAATATCCAACAATGCGTCCTTTGATTGGTTTATTTAACCTTCTACTTTACTGCCATTCTGTTTTACTCTATTAGTAGTGATGTGCACTAGTCATATCATGCTGACATTAAACTAAATTAACCCAATATAATATAGAGGTTAACATAGGTCCTGTTCTCTTGTGGGAACTTTAATTAAACCATAAGCGAACTTGGACAACAAAGAACAATTTGGATAATGAATTTTTGTTTTTTTTTTCCTAAACTGCTTCAACTAAACTAACTGGATAAAGCAAACAAAATATGAAATGTTATTTCTTATGCCATGAACTCTCTAGGATTGAGGTTGGACTGGGCTATCCTTTTATTTTTAATAATTTAGGGCAATCCTAGCAATTGTCTATTTCATTCAACATAAATTAACCTTAAAACGCCTCTAATTTGCAATTAATTAATTTGTTTGGATTACCTTACCTATCGGAGTCTAGCCAATTGGGTTACCCTCCTTTTAAAGCTTTTTATTAATTAATTTATAAAACCACGACTTACGTGTTCTAAATAATTAATCAAACAGAAGAGGCAAGGATTCAAAGGATACATTAAATTAAAACACTAATCCAATTAATGAAAAAATTAGCTAGTTTTGCAAGTGTTCTATCAAACACAGATTCAAATTAACTTAATAAAGTTTGGATCTTAAATCTAACGCCAAAAACTTAAAAAAAAGAAATTGATTTTAAAAGGCTAGAAGAAAAACGTCCTCAATTGGTTCTTTGAAACTCAAGCCCTAGCCTTCCTTCTTCCCAAGTTTTGATGGTCTATTTTCTCACAGTTGAAGATTTGACTCCATTGAGTCTCTTGGGGCTCTTGTCCATGTGTTTTTCTGGTGTGTCCCTGTAGATGGGGATAAAGTAAACCGTGTTGGATAAATGAGGGAGAAGAATGTCTTCACTAACCTTCCTCTCCAATTAATATTTCCATCGTTAGATTAAGTTTCAACGGTTGATATTCATTCTGTAAAAATATTATTGTAATATTAAATAGTAAATAATTAGAAATAGATAAATAAAATTTATACTCCTCAGATTTGATGTGAATGGTTTATAGCAGTATATTGTATTTTATTTAATGTTATAATAATATTTTTACATGTATTAAATCTCAACCATTGAGATCTTATCTAATGGTGAAGACTTTAAGTGGAGAGAAAGTAGAGAGAGATTAGTGGAAATTCCTATTGAGATATATGAATGGATAAATAGCTATCTTCAATTTGTGGATAATGGTGGATTCTGAAGATATCTTGGGCACAGTTAGGGCCAATGTTAAAATTATTGCTAAAATATAACCTTGGACAAAATAGCGCATCTCAGCATTTTAGATTCATCTTATAATTTTGAACTTAAGTGTTTGCACGTCATTATAGATTAATCTTATGATTGTTATCTTTCTTTGCCAATTTCCAGCTCCCCCTAAGGTAACAGATGTCAAAATAATCGGTGATCTGCGGGAGAACAGCAAGGTCACTGTGACAGGTATTGTTACTGGAGGAAATGAAGGATTTTGCAGAGCTCAGTGGTTTAAATCATGCTCACCAACATTTGATGGTGAAAGCAGTCTTGAAGCATTAAGCACTTCCAAAATTGCCAAAGTAGGTTTTACTGGGGCCTCATCTTGAGCTTTTATAATTCTTGAACTGTAATTTTTTCCCGTCATTGAAGTGGTTCTTGTTGGGTTTTGGTCTGATCAGGCATTTCGCATACCTCTTGTAGCTGTGGGCTGTTACATTGTTGCTAAATTTACTCCAATGACACCTGATGGTGTATTTGGTGAACCTGCTTATGTGATATCTGATAGAGCTGTTGAGAGTAGGTTTATTTTTCCTTACCACCTCTTGCTTTCTTTAACATTTGTAGCATACCATTTAATACAAACAAGTACACGATATTCTTCACCGGAAAAAAAAAGAAAGGAGAAGACAATGTTGCCATCAACTGAATTGGCTTTAACAACGTATTTTTTTCTTGAAACACAATGAAGGTTGACGTCTGAAATTATAACTTTCTGCTTTTCTTTGGTAGCTCTTCCACCAAGTTTGAATTTCTTATCTATCACTGGAGATTACATTGAAGGTGGAATGTTGACAGCTTCTTATGGATATGTTGGAGGTCACGAAGGGAAAAGCATGTACAATTGGTATCTTCATGAGGTATGCATTTGCATGAGTGTATCTGCGTTTCTATAGATGTTGAAGTTCAGCAAATTTTTTGGGAGCTAATCTCCAAGCTTTGCCTAATTTTTGCAGCAACTTCTTTCATTCTATCCTCCTCAATGAGGAGCAATGTTTAATTATATGTTAGGACTTATGATCCTTTGATATATTAAGACAGACTTACACACAGATAAAATTAGGAGCTAAAACTCATTCTATTTATAGATAAACAGTGCTCTGTTACACATGCAGACACACAAATAGACTCACACTGGGGGAGGATAACAATTACAATTCAGATGACTACACACAAATAACAACAAACAATAGGTACAAGTTATACTCATTGATACAACTCGAAGAACACGATAAGTTTGCCAAGTTTTTGAGAGATTGGCACTCTCCTCCCAAAAGGACCAAACTACACTTCAAAGTTCTTCTCTGCCTCTCCTTCTCAACCAAGGGGAAGATTTATGCCCCCAAAAAGTGACTCTCACAGTGTTTGTTTGCCAATCAATTCTCAAAAGCAATTTCACGCAAGTCGAGATAAAACTCTCTCACATACTTACCTCGGATTCTGTGAAACCAAGGTTTGAAACTTAGGTTTTGTTACCTCCCAAACATGCCCACAATCCCCCAACTTAACCTTCTCATAGCCTGACTAAGCCACCCTATAGCTACTCTATTTCTCTATTTCTTTCTCCTGTAGAGTAAGTCAATGTTCTGACCAACAAAAAGTATCTTTCCATTTGTATGTATTTTCCTAAGCTTTCAAAAGTGATTCTTACATCAAATGTTCAATGTTTTCCTTCTTTAATGCATTCAATGGCCATTTATATTGAATAATTTAGGTTACCTCTAATCACTAGTTGTTTCATTGGCAACTTTTGCGGATAATTTGTAATATCGATGATTGATTAATTATTAAATTTAGAAATAAATTATTCTTTGTTTACATGCACTTTTTCCCCCAAATCATGGAACAGAACGTACAAAATGAAGGAAAGTACAATTTTGAATTTAAAGGATAGACATTGGACCTAAGGCTTCAAAAGCTTATTAAGATGTGAATAAATCATTGTGCCTTGAAAGGCTAAAAAAAGGAGAGGTGAAGCATCTGATGTCATAGTCGAGTGAATTGCTGCAATTTATCTTGTGAAGAATAGTATAAAATTGGGTTGATGATGACACAATAATCAATAAAGGCTCCCTGTCATGATCCAAAAGACATGATGAAAGCGTCCACCACAGCATGTTGATCCTGTTCGTAGTGGGCCTGACGCTCTAATGGGCTTTCCTATGAGTTACCCTGGTTTTCCTTTTATGTAGACGATTATTATCTCCTAAAACATTGCTGTATTTAGTATGTACTATTTCAGTTTATTGTTTCCGAGATTAAAGAACACTAGGGGATTAGATCAGATTTAATTCTTTCTATTCCTCTATATATGTAAACGTTATCATATCAATATGATTCAGAGCTGTTAGCCACAAAATATTTCAGATCCCAATGACCTTATCCTAGGAAAACAAACAAAAAGCGATCCACAATGAAGTATAAGAATTTGAATTTGAATTCTCTTATGCCCTTGAACGGATACTTTTCCACAGTAGGTGGCATCCTTTTGAAAAAATACATTCTTTTGCTAGAAGCCATTAAAGCCAATCAAGGATGGTCATCATAGGTGCTTCTTGTCAAAGGCTTTTGCATTCCTAGAGCCATTAAAGATGATAAATGAAGAATATATTTTACCCAAAAACTTGACATACTCGGGCTAGGTTTCTCCCCCTGTGAATGACATGATTCCTAGCTCTCTAATCTATATTTCTTCTTTATATCATAGATCCATCTGCCACATGATTCCATATCGAGGTGTCCTCACTTGAAGATATACATTGACATATCTGAAGTAAATACATGTTCTATAAGATATCCATGTTCCATTTATCTCTGTCGCTTAATTAGATCAAACACATTATCACATGCGGTGGACCAGACAGCATAGGCACCATAAAAAGTGGTTCATAGGAATATGCTTACCAAATCCAACCTTCATTGAGAGGTAGGGTCTAATCAAGTACTTTGTTTTTAGGTTCACCTTACTCTTAACTAGACGACCAATTGCTGAAGATAGGAATTGACATTATACATTATCAAGAATCCTCTATAACTGCCTGGCCAAAAGAGCGTCATTCATTGGTTTGAAGGAACAAACATCCAACCCTCCTTAGTTTGATGGGTTGACAGATATAATTCCATTCACACAAATGCTTATTTTTTTGTTATTAGGAAACCCCTAAAAGAAATCATCGTAGTGTGCATCTAGGGTTTTACACCATTTTGAAGGGAGTTGTGCGCAAGATAATTTGAAAATTGGGGGGCATCTGTGCCTGTGACATAATTTGTGCATGCCAATCTTGGAGCTTATTGTCCACCTTATCCATCATATCCTGGTATATTTGAGTTTTATTTCTTCCAATGTCAACCTCGACTCCCAAGAACTTGCCTAGACAAGATCTGGGCCAGCATGTATTTTGATGTTGACAGGGTGTTGCAACTAAAAATAAGCTCTGACTTTGAAAAATTAATTTTAGTGAAAGGGATCCATAGATGAACAACAATTTTTTTTTGGTTATAAAATAGACAGCAATTGAAGTGTTGAGCAATGATCTATATCCATCCAGAATGGTGGTCAACCTAAAAACAATTAGTCTTTGGGGACGAAATTTTTACACAACATAAATTTTATTTTAAAACTATAATTATGAATATCTGCTGAATTAATTGTAAATTTGATTAAAATTAAATAATACAGAGAAAATACAAAAGTTATAGAATTATAATAGCATAAAAATAAGTGAAAATCACATTTAAATCTAGTTGAAATAGCAAAAATCAAATTCTGGTTTACACTTTTAACAAATTCCTAATTAGGCCAAGAGGTCTGATTAGGGATTTTAGAATGTTTTAAAATACTATAATGCCCCTAAGTCATTAAAAAGGAAAACTGAAACTGAAGTTGAACATGTCGTTAAACAAACGGTAATGTTTTGTTTTGTTGTTTGATATCTACAGGTTGAAACAGATTTTGGTTCTTTGATACCAGAGGTTTCAGGACTTCAGTATCGAGTTTCCAAAGATGCCATTGGAAAATTCATTTCATTCCAATGCACACCAATACGTGATGATGGTATTGTAGGTGCCCAAAGAACTTGCATAGGAAAAGAGCGTGTACGCCCTGGTAAGGCATTCTCCTATATTTATGGAATCCATGATGGCAAATTCCAACAAGACTATTCGAATTTTCCGTATCATAGAGAGAGAGAGAGAGAGAGAGAGAGAGAGAGAGATAGATATGGTATTAATTTCTTGTGTTTATTCATGGTATGAAAAGGGATATATACAGAGACAGGGCTTAGAATTAATGACTCATAATGATATAATAATACCTAACGAAATAATATCCAATCCTATTCTAATGATACAAATTACATTATCTATATTAACGAGAGAATATTCTAATATTACTTTCACAATAGATATAAAAATAAATGTGACTTTTACTACATCTTTACAATTTATTTCTTGTGATATTTTGAAGTTAAAATTAGCATACGTTTTTAAGTTATGATGTAGGAAGATGTATGAATTTTGTGTCACTATTCATGATTAGCATATGAACCTGTACTAATGATATAGACTATATGCTATTTACATTAATGAAATAATATTCTAAGAATATTTTTACATTGCCCTGTAGATTAGCTACAATGGTAGATTAGCTGAGCCACAATGAGCGCTTTTTAAAACTAAAGACCCAATTGGTCACCACTCCTCAAATGTCTTGTGGAAATAAAGTTCTTAATTTTGTATCGAACAAAGTGATTTTTAATCTCAATTTGTTTTGTGCATTTATGAAATACAGAGATAGAGGCTATGTGTAGAGTAACTTGACTATCACACCATAGCTTTGTCAGTAATGAGGTTTTGAGGATAATCTATTTCAATAACTCATAT
>QFDD01005112.1:0-11621 GCA_006871305.1 Vachellia collinsii | reverse complement strand
GTAAGTTACAACTCGTTATACTTCCCTTACTAACGTATTTGCAGTAAAGTATAACAAATTGCAACTTGAGTATAAAGAATGCCTAATAAAGTATAGAAAATGTACACATATGCAAAATAAGATCCGTGAAACTTCTTAAAAGTGGGACTTCTCTTACCAATGCTTTTACAATTTAAGTATATCGAATTGTAACTTAAGTATAAGGAATGACCAATCACTATTGGAAAAACACTATTTAGACTGCATAAAAGTGCATTCTAAATAAAACTTATTCAGAAAGTAATACTTTTGGAACTGCATATACATGTGATTTAAAAAATAACACATTTAGACAACACTTAATAAGCAGTCTAAATAAACAAACATGAGGTCAAATTTTAAACCGCGTTTTTTTGGCCCAGAAACAGCCACTTGGGAAACTTTAAAGTCAAGTCTTCAGTTTATAAAATTAATCCTGGGATGGTTTAATTAGACCTTCAAAAAGACCTATCTACAATAAGAATTTCCCCACAAAGGTATAAATTTCAAATAATTTGATTTAGAGTGATAGTTTTGCTAACAAAATAAAGAGTAATAAAAATACAAACTCGTATTCTGATTATCCTAAAGCATGCTTGCAGAAAACACAGCAAGGCACGGGGAAATGTTAGTGATGGTGGTGGGATAAAACTAAATGGATACGAGAAATTAAATTATAGTGTTGAAGTTACTATAATAACGGCTGAATTATTGAAGCAAAACAAAAAACATCACCCACTACGACACCCAAAAGAACAGCAATATGTCTGGACAAGGGGTGAGTTGTGGCCTGTGAGCAAATGAAGGCCTTTTTTTTTAATTATAAACAAGGTAAATAAAGGGGCATAGGCATCCTGTGGGTGAAGCCATGCTCCATCCCATGATACACCTAACCCGCACATAACAGGTCCAAACTAGGCAGGTTCAAATGGGGTTTTTTTTTTCACAGATCACGAGTCATTTGCTCACCCCCACATACAATCTAGAAAGCATACCTTTCTAGATCACATGCAACACGAGAGTAGTCTAGAAAGGTTAGCTTTAATAGCTATAACATTTAGATCGCATGTGGGACAAGCAGTCTAAGAAGTTAGGTTTTTTAAACAAATAATTCATTGTTTCTTTTTCTAACCCCCAATTTTGGCACCTATAATTTACTTAGTTTAAAATACTTATTCCTTATTATATCCTTTATAAAACCAGTGACAGCAGTAATCCACCAAACAAAAACTAAATCACAGTAATCCACCAAACAAGCATTATTTCCTCTATAAAACCATTTGTGACAGCAGTAATCCAGTACTAAACAATTAATAACACTAAATCATTCTCAATTACATAATAACTTTGCTAAAGAGTGAAAACAATGACAAAATTAAACTTTTGTTTATATGCAAATGGCCAACCATGTACTAGTCATCAAATCAAATTTTTGAAACTACATGTACGAATATTTCCTTTAGGAATAGTAATTTATAAAAGAATGCATACTGAATTCACTAAAACACTAGTCTATTATTAAAATCGTGAATCCCATACACCCATTCAGGGATACAACGTTAAAAAAAGTTAACAAAATCCTAATGTTCCTACACATGATCAACATAAAATCAACAATATTTGAAAAGAATTTATACTTGTTTTCATTCTTGAAACGGTATATATCAATTATATGTATAGTAAATGGAGCTGCACTCTTCACTACCATACAGATGACATTGGACCCACTCTAGTTATTTTATCAAACTGATTAGCAACAAAAATGATCAGTAATCTCCACCTACTAGCAAGAGCTAAAAGGATTTAACATAGACTTTAATATAAAAGCAAGATACGGAAAACAGAGAACAAGAGAACACAAAAGCAGAAAAACCTCAATGTTCGAAACCTCAATTTTCAGAACCTCAATGTACAATGTAGAAATTTTAACAAGAGCGGAAAAACCTCAATGTTCAGAAACTGGGAAATGAATTAAAGTACAAGAGCAGAAAAATGAACAATGTGTGAGCTCAATGTTCTAGAAGTTCAAGAAAATATTCACACCAATGATCATAGATATAGTAAATATCCTCTTTGGGAAATGATTCTGTAAGTTCAAACATTTGAGATATCAAAGTCATATAAATCATTAATTAATTATTAAAATTCAAAATAAGAGAACATAAATTATATAAGAAATTAATGAAGAATTTATGCACATCTTGAGCAAACTCATTCACGCCTAAAGAGATGACATTAAATGTCTTAACACATATAAGCCAAATAAGTTGGACATCTTCAGTTGCCTATAACTTTATAAAGAGAATAAGTCATTAGTAAAATCATAAAAACATCTATCCACTAATTCTCATTCTGAGCTCTCATTTAAAATATTCACAAACAAGCATCATGCACTTACCTTTGGTGTGGCACATTCAAAGTCTTTAACCTCATGCTGACACTTGCGTAAAGTAACAACTTGGTATGTCCTCATAGCCTTAGCATCAAAATCATAGTAACTTATGAAAAATCATAGTTAGTACTTCATAATGCATAAGCAAACTTACCCATCCCTAGTTTATAGTGAAGAGAGCATAAG
Organism: Vachellia collinsii; assembly: GCA_006871305.1. Classification (NCBI taxonomy): domain Eukaryota; kingdom Viridiplantae; phylum Streptophyta; class Magnoliopsida; order Fabales; family Fabaceae; genus Vachellia; species Vachellia collinsii. The sequence continues at coordinate 9,025 of QFDD01005112.1, read as the reverse complement.
AAGATGATCATATTGCTCTTCATAGATAAAAAGGATCAATTGTCAATGCTCACTGCTAAAAGGAATGAATATTAAGCAAATACAAAAGATTTATTATTGAAAGGTAACTTGTAATATTCGTATTTTCTGTAATTAAAATAAAAGCCAAACAAGTAATAGTATGCTGAATGAGGGCCCAGAGAACAAAAGAAAAAAGAAAATAAAGGGGTAAAAGAGCTAAGGTAAGAAAAGGTAGAAGAGTTAAGGACCAAAATGTTATTTTGGAAATTTAAGGACCTAAGAGGAATTCAAAAATGGTACTAAGGTGAGAATTTTGAAATTCAAGTTTAATGATGGGGTTCTTTAATTTTAGCTCTCCATTTGCTTAGTTTGCTTAGTTGTAGGTCTAAAATTTTATATGATACCACCATTATGTCTAGCTTCTAATCTTTCAGAAAGGCATCTGGGAAGGTAGCTTTTAGGGAAAAAGAAGAAGGCACCAAATTGGCATTTATGGAATTCAAGGGCATTTTGGTAAATAAGTGAAAATCCAAGGGTATTTTGGTCAAACTTTGACCAAAATATCAAAAACAATTTAAGGACACCATTAGATAGAAAACAATTCACTGATCAGCAATTGATGCCTGGTTTTAAGTTAAAATGATCAAAATAACCTTCATAGGAATTTTAAACATCATTTAATTTTTGGTTGTTTAATAAATAATTAGCCAAAAATAATTATTTAAAATACATAAAGACCTCAGATATATGATCTTAGAATAAGGAAAAATAGCTTAGAAATTCTAGTATTTTATAAAATTGGTTTTAAGAGAAAGCTAGTAACAGTTTCCTCGATCGAAAAGAAAAGAGCCAAAAACCCAGAATTTGGAATTTCTTTGAAAATTAATTAAAGATATTCCAAAAAGAAATTTGGGGAGAGAAAAGTCATGGGAGTATTATGAATTTAGGAAATTTTTAATAACTCTAAATCAGTCAAGTGATCAAGAAATCACCAAAAAGCATTTTCAATGCCACAAAGCTATTTTATGGAAACTTAAAATTTTTTCCAAAGGAAAAAGAAGGGACCATATTTTTCCACTTGGAAGAGCCTTGTTTCATGAGTAAAAACAGGGTAAAAATATCTTAAACAAGTGTTAAAATATATAAGTGTAAAGTGATTTTACTAGTCCAAGCGGGACCCACTTCTTTTAACACATGTTGAAACCATTATCAAACGATTATCTCCTCCACTTACAGCAGCTCAAAGTCGGTCAAGTTGAATAGAAAGAGAAGAGGAAGTGGCGAAAATGATAGGACACACACGAGAGAGCAAATATCCTCCAAGAAGCAAGGTAAGTTGTGTTTTGGTGCAAATTTCTTTATATTCTTGCTCTCTAGCCTCTCCTCTTCAATCCTATAAGTGTATTTTCATGTTTCATTGAGGATTATGGCTGCTGGAAAATCTTATTCTTGAGAGAGAAAACTGAGAAAGAGAGGGATTTAGAAGAATCTATTGGTAAGGTTTTATTCCATGCATGTTAGAAGTTGATTGGTGTGTGTTTTGTGTTGGTTGGTGATGTGTATGAATTTTTGGAATCTTCAAACCCTAGGGGGCATGCTGTCCAATTTTTCATGAGAATGGAAAGTGGTGTTTTTGAGCTCCACAATGCATGAGAATGGTCAAGGAATAAGAATATGCACTTACATGCAAAGCAAGTTGAAAATTCATTTTTTTGCCATTTATGGAGAATTTCGTCCGGACCTGTACCATAGAGAAGGAATGAGTTTTTGATGATTTTAATGCTTACATTGGATTTAAAATGCAAAATTGTGTAGGGTTGGAGTGAGAGAATAATTTCGGAAGCAACAGAACTATTTTTGACAAGTTTAAGGGTTTTAGGACCCTTAAGATGCAAGAGGGGTTTTGGAAAGTTTTGATGAGTTTGAATGCTTGGTAATGACTTAATATTGATCCCTATTGCAATATATCATTTGACTAGCAAGAGGAAGGTTGCAAGGTTACAAGGGAAGTTAAAGAACTAAGGTAGCAAAAGCTATTGACCCTACATTAATGTTGGCATTGATGATTGTTTATGATTTGTACTCTATTGTATGTTAATTTGATAATGTGTGATAGTATGCTTTATCATGTCATGGTTATGTGAAAAATGTTTGAAAACATAAGTATCACATGTTCATGCATCACTAATGATGATCATGCATTTTGGTGAGTGTGTTGGATTTTTTGCATGGAGATTTCTATCAAATCTCACCCTCCCAAAATAACCCTTTTTAGGTCCAAGTGAAAATAAGGGTAAGGGCAAGATGGTAGAGGAGTAAGGGAAGCTCTATATGAATTTTGATGTGTAATGCAACTTAATGTTTTATGTTAAAGTGTTTTGTGGACTTTAGAGTCTAATGTAAAGTAAACCTCCACATATTTTGCTAAATGGATACTTGGATAATCTTTTGTGTGTTTGTGTGTGTATGCTGAGTTTGTTAAGGAATTATGTGTAATGGAACCATGTATATCTAGGTAAAAATTGAACAAGTTAAAAAGAAATAAAATGGTCCAATACCCTTGTCAAAACCTCAATTTTAGGCTGCTGGGAAAAATAGTAAATGAAGTCCAAATAAAGTGAAATTTTCTAGTAAAATATTTCATATGGTAAGCTTCAAAATGAGATCACTTCCATTAGATTTGGAGATTTTTATGAAAATTTATGGCTTTCCAAATTTAAGAGAAAAATCTGAAAAAATGGAAAATTACCATATGAACAATGTAACTTTACGAATTAAAATGTATCAAATGGGTAAGAAATTGGATAAATTGGTATTTTTTCCTTATAAATAATTTCATAAGCTTTATTTAGAGACTTGAACCACTCAATTTTGAATTTTCTAGAATTAGTTATGAATCTTCAAAGTTGGCCAAAAAATCTAAATTTTTACCAAATGAATAGTGACTTTTGGCTATCTTTGGAATTTCATTTCTTTGTTCCATTTCAACTTTGGAAAGTATTAGAGAGGTTCAATAGTGGTCTCTAATGAAGTTAAAGAGGTGACAAGTGACGTGTCACCTAAGTCATTCCTATTAATACAATAATACAAGGTAAGTTACTTAAATTAAAACAACATCACATGAAATAAATAAATGAATAATTTTAACATAATTAAACACACCCTAAAAAGAAATAACTACCTATTGAACAATTTCATATAGAGACATCTTCTCATATCCCTTCATGGTGATAATTTCTTGTGCCATGTTCATCATTCAATTATGCTTCTTCCTTCAATTTAGGTAGACCCTTTGAGAATTAAAAAGTCTCAGAAATATTGAAGTTTGAACAATTTTTATCATCAATATCAAAGACATTTTTTCCTTGTAAGCCACTAACCAACTTTTATTTGTAGGATTAGTGATATAAAAAAACTTGTTTTACTTGGTCTGCCCTTATAAAAGGCTCATTTCCAAAACTTCTATTATTTAAGTCAACTAATATAAATCCTAACTGATCAACCTAAACACCATCATTGACATTGACCTACTTTCAATTGAAGATAGGCACTCTAAATTTAGTGTAGTACACCTCCCAAATATCTTCAATAACCTCATAATAAGGCATGACTGCCACTTTAAGTTTCTTATTTGCTGAACTAGAAAAGTGCATAGATTCAGTCATTAACATAACACCACTATTATGCACAATACTCTTATTATCCAGAGACTTTGTATAGAAGGAATACACATTAATATCAAATGCTATCCAACTTATCACTTTAAGCTCTAGACCACGCGCTAATCAGTTAACTACATCAGCAACACATTCCTCTTTCTCAACCTTTTCTTTAAACTACTGTGCAAAAGTTTTATTATGCTCCCTAATCAACCTTTTCTCATTCATTATCATCCACATGCATGACATCAATGCAATGCCTCACACCAAGTTTTTGCCAATATGGAAGATCAAAGAATATTAACTTCTTTTTCATGTATTTTTTTCACTTCTACTCTTCAAAGCCTTGCTAAAGACAACATTGATGCTTTTTACCTTTTCACAAACTTGCTCTCCAATCAATGGCTTCAGAGAATCTTCATGTTCTTGCCCATCATATAAAGCTTTCTTTAATCTATGATATGGGTGATCATGCCTAAGAAATCTCCTATAACCTAGGAATATTGTTTTCCTTCCATGTTGAAGTTGATGATAAATGTCCCCTTCTTCACAAATCAGACAAGTTTTTTGCCCTTTAAACACTATACCATGCCAAATTTTCATATGCAAGGAAGTCATTTATAGTACAAAAGATCATGGACCACACTTTAAAAACCTCTTTTTGGTTCACATAAAAAACATCTACACCTTTTTCCCACAATTCCTTCAAATCTTTTATCAAGGGTTTTTGGTAAATATCTATGTCATTTCCTGGTTGTTTTGATCCTTAAATCAACATAGATAACATGATATACTTACGTTTCATGCACAGAAGAGATACATTGTAGATTATCAAGAGAACATGCCATAAACTATGTATGCTGCTAAGGCTACCGTAAGGATTCATGTCATCCGTATTAAGTGCAAGCTTGAGGTTCCTTGGCTCATTACCAAACTCAGGAAACAATCCATCAATTTTCTTCCATTGAGAAGAATCGGCCAGATGTCAAATCTTTACATCACAAATCCTCCTATCTGCATGCCATGTTAAATATTTTGCATAATTTTCATTAGCAAATAGGCGCTTGAACCTTGGTACAATTGGAAGATACTAAAACACCTTTGCAAGAGCTCTTTTCGATCTGTACGTTGATGTCTCACTTAGTGGACACCTCTCTAGCTATTTAAACTGTTTTCTGTACAATAAGCAATCATTAGAGCATGCATGCATCTTTTTATACTGCATGCCTAATGGATACAATATTTTCTTTGCATCATAGTAACAATTCGACAACACATTCTCTTTTGAAAGCATGCCCTTCAGCAACTCAAGAACTTCTGTAAAAATTTTGTTACTTCACCCATGTCATGCTTTTAGACTCACCAATTTCAACATTACATTCAATAGATGCTATTTTTCACACCCTGGGTATAGAGGCTTATTTGCATCACTGTGCATATTATCATGTATCTACTTAAAGGCATCTTCTCCAACATCACAAATGATGTCCTCCACCCGATCATCCATATATACGTCGTCATCATCATAGGTTTCTCCCATTCGTTGAGATATACTCGACCTTTCCATTTCTTCACCATGCTATATCCATATTCTATAACTCTTGCAAAACCCCTCACAAATTAAGTATGTGTATATGTCTTCAATGCCTAGTTGCCTCTCATTCCAGCATTCATCACAAGGGTAGTAAAACCTCCCACTAATATCATTAACATTTCTCTTAGCAAAGTTAAAAAAATCTTTCACTCTAGTATCATATTCAATACTCGTTCATTTAGTATATATCCAAGTATGATCCATATTTCGATTCTTAAACAAGGAAAGAGTTAACAACATATGATAAGTGAGAAAGCAGCTAACCATAAAATTGGGACTAATCAGTGAACCCTCACATGCCCATGCCTAGGATTTTCAAAGCAATATTACACAATTTAAACACTTTTCAAACAAAAAGGTAATAGCCATATAATGTAAAAAAATGCTAGATGAAATTCTAAAACAAATTATGCAATAGCCATATTTCAAGAGTTAAAATTCATAATTGTGGGCAGTATTAACACAGAGAAGCAATATAAGTTTTATGTTAAGAGGTATTATGTGGACCATGAGAAAAATGAATATGGACGAATGTAGGGTATTTACGATACAATAGAGGCAATATGTTCATCGTATGTTGTATTGTAAATCATATGTTAATGGCATATATGTTTGGGTATCACATCTACTACAATAGATTTATATCAGTGTAAGATGAGTATTTATGAATCTTCAAATAATTATATATAACACCTGGTTGGCCAAAAGGCAAAGAATGAGAGAAGCCATGGACAACACAACACAAGTCCTCATTCTAACTTGTTTTCTCTTTGCATCCTTTCTGATCTACATTGCATTCACCATCAAATGAGTGTCTAATAAATCTCTCAAGGGATAATGTTTCTAGAAGCTGGAAGGGCTAGCGTTTCTGATATTTTTCCTGTTTTGAGTTTTGTAGATCCACAAGATGCTCATAAGAAGCTGAAAGTCATCACTGAAAGTTTTTTTTTTTTTTTTTTGTAGTGTTATTTGGTGATTATGTTCTTCATTCTCAAATTAATTTTCAATTACTCTAAGTAGGATGAAGTTTCAATTTTAAAAACAAAGTTTTCGAAGAGGAGCGTCTGGCACGATATAGTTTTAAAGGATGAAAAAGTAGATATAATCTTTTAAAAATGGAATAATTTTAGTAATTTTTTAAAAAATGTGGTGCATAACGGGATTGGGTTTTGAGAATTTGCCTGAAGACATTGAGTGAAGAGTTCTGGAATTGGAGTTGATGAAACTGGATGTAACGCAAATACAGAAATCAGCAATAATAGCGACCTCGGAGACCCCATGATTTTTGTGTTTCAAGCACATCTCTGTATATAACACTGCCTTTCATGTCCGCTTATATACAAAAATTCTGAACCAGATATTTGCACGTCTTATTGACCCACGACTAGTCATCTTCAGGATATATATTTAGTGCAAGAGTTTTCACGACATTATAGACCAAGATTCTATTCTCATTGATTTGGTCTACCACACGGGTATTACTCCCAGGAAAAAAAAAGTCTTTCAGTGCCTTTTCCATTGCTCTTTCCAAATTCTTCTGTTATGATATTGTAGAGCCCGTACCTAAAAATTTCCTTCATTAGGTTTTTTAAACACTTATAGAGCCACAACAAAATATATTGTTAAGTATGGAACAAAGCCCGTTGACCAATTTTCGGCAAATAAAATCCATACGTACGTTGACCAAGGATATTAGGTATATTTATCAATAACTTTGACTTATGTTATTTTTCATTTTTGCTCCTCCAAAACAAAAGTGAAAAATAATGTAACGAGTGCTATAAAGACATTGACCAAGACAATATTTTGACATACAGCCATTCAAACAATTGTTTGCAGCAAAAGTTGACATATATTTTTTGGGGCTAAAGTTTTAAATATTTAAGGTTAATTAATACTAATAATTGTGCTTATCTGTTTACAGCCATCTTTTTCGTTGTTCTCACTTGTCATATGTGTTGCCTACAATATTATATGATACTACATCCTACCTCCGTACTTATTTAACCACCATTTTTTTGCCAGAATATTTATCCACCATTTGTTTCTTATGTTGGAGATATATTACACAACTTCATATTAATATCAATTTTATTAAAATATTTTTATTTTAATTTTTTTGAATTTGTCACTATGATTCTAGAAAAAAAACTAAATAATTTCCTTTCGGCCCACCATACACAAATGTTAAATTATTACAACCAATGAAGTCTACGTCAATATACACAATGAATAATTAGAAAATTTAATTGTCGCGCGGTTCCTATAATTTTATATATCAAATTTTAGATTTTATACACCAAAGAAAACCTGTAGCATTCGAACTAATCGTAGAAATGTTCCTCTACTATTCCAAAAGACACAATTCATAGATTCGAAACAAGAGGGTATAAATACTTATAGGACTCCATTGAATGTGTAGTTGAATTTGGCCAAGAACATCTTTCCTTTCTTTCATGATAGCAACATTTCTTGGTGCTTTACTATGAACAAACAGCTCAAACTGACCAGTCGTTTTACCGTATTACCTTCTTTTTGAAACAGTTCCGATGGAGATGAAACGAAATTAAAGTTGTAACATATGTGTCATTTTCCAATGCAGAGTTCAATTGCAAGCTTATTTCCTTCATGCGATTATCATTCACCACATCAACATGACTTGTATCCATCTTATTGTAATTTTGAAAATCCATATTAACTTCATTGACATCCGTCTGTTCTCTTTTACGCAATCGCGACAATTGCAGTTAAATTTTTCTTTTTATTTTTTATAAGGTAGTTATTTGTTTATTTTTCATGAGAGTGGAGGAAATACAAGCAGCAGGCAAAAGGAAAGTATTAAATAAAGTCCTATATATTTGGAATAAACGATGTATCATTTTATATGGTGGAAAATGGGAACAATAGCAAATCAAAATTCATTTGTTAGAATTAATTAGAGAACATGATTAATTAACTGGAGCTAAAGTATACATTTGATCTTTTAAGTTTATATGACAGTTTCAGTTTAATCATTTATGTTTAAAAAGTGCATTTTTAGTATTTTATTTTTAACAGTGTAAGTTTTACTTAATGAAAAATGGTGAATCACCAAATTTAAATGGTGAATTGCCATTAAATGCTTATAAAATACAGTTAAATTTTAAAATATAAAAATAAGTATACTAAATAATCAATATTTAAGTATATTTTAGCATCATTTAATTTCATAATAGTGATTGAATTAGCATTTTCTGTTTAGTAAAACTAACGTCTTAACATTGAAGAATTAAAAGTGCACTTTTTGAACTTACTGGACTAAAGTGAAACATGATGTAAATTTAAAGGATTAAATGTATATTTTAGCTTGAACATTATATTTTTCCGTTGCAAATGCTTAATAGTCCAAATTTTCCTACATTCTAAAACTTTAGGGAATGATTAACAAAGAGTAATGCAAGGACAAAATCCGAAATTCGATATATAAAATTATAGGTACTGGCAATTAAATTTTCTAATTAATTATTGTGTATATTGACGTAGACTTCATTGGTTGTAATAATTTAATATTTGTGTCTGGTGGATGGAAAGAAAATTATTTGGTTTTTTTTTCTAGAATCAAAGTGACAATTCAAGAAAAATTAAAATAAATATATTTTAATAAAATTGATATTAACATGTAGTTGTGTAATATATCTCCAACATAAGAAACAAATGGTGGATAAATATTCTGGCAAAAAAATGGTGCTTAAATAAGTACGGAGGTAGGATGTAGTATCATATAATATTGTAG
>QFDD01005110.1:0-12384 GCA_006871305.1 Vachellia collinsii | reverse complement strand
ATTAATTATATAAATACCAAGCTGTTTCTTTTGTTTGTTGTAGACCAAGGGTATTCTTAGGCTCCGGCCCGATAGTCAATTCATTTTGACTTTTGAATCAGAGATTACGAGTAGGCCATACCTCTCCTAACAAGATCATTTTCATACACATGGCCATGAATATCAGTTCTTGTTTTTATTCCCCAACTTTACACATTGAAAACCTAAATCCCTGTCACTACATACACAATAATAGTTGTCCTGTAGTTGTCCTGCATCTCAGCAAATAATGGAGCAACAAGCCTAGTCCCACGAACACAAGGCATGGCTTTCCTTTCTGATTTTCTTCCCTCTTCATTGCTTCATGGTTTTCCAGTCACATGGTGGTTCCACTGTAAAAGAAAATAACACTTAGATTGGGACAATTAACTGTAATGAAACGTTTCTGATGCCTTCAAACTGATTTGCAGAACTTGGAGTTATGCACGAGATCTCAGAGAAGACAATAGCAAAGAATGTGACGATGACGATGAAGATGAGATATCACGGTGAGGAATTGAGAAGTCGGTGCAGTGAGTCAAAAACAAGAGAAACCATTTTGTGTTTATGTTTCATATGTTATGCAGCAATACTTCTTGGGCTACCCTTCCCCCCCTGCCTACGTGGGTCTTTCAAAGCATCCTAGAAGAAAAATCACTACAGGGATTACTTATGCATCTGCTGATTCTGGAATTCCACAAACCAACAATGTAAAAGTCTCACTCTTACCTCTTTTCATTAATTCATCACCTCCACTATTTTATGATTGTTTTAGTTCTTGCTTTTGGCTTACTATTTTGTATTCTTTATTAGTAGCATACAAGTTTGACAATACCCATCCAACTAAAGCTCTGTTCAACATCTTTGGGCAAGCAGCATTGGAGAAGCATCAGTCCGAATCTTTGTTTGTCATCAATGACGGCCAGATTAAAAACGAAATCTTGCCCTCCACTAGCTCATTTGCTCTGCTCCTGTTAAAAGAATTTTCCAGACACCTGCAGGTAATATTTGGTATTCTTCAAGTTAATAATATTGAATATTTGAAGTGGAATAACACTTCTTTCTCCTTTTCTCTTCCTTTTGGCTTTAGCACTTTATTTAATGAACAAGTATAGTTTGCATGTGCAGAACTTCAAAATTACATGTTAATGATGGGGAAAAACATGTTTACAAATTTTGTCTAGATCAATGATAGCAGTTCTTAAAAAAGTTTTCCATCACCACAAATTACAGATGACTTTCTCTTTGCTAGATTATGACAATCCTCATTATTCTTCACCTGTGCCTCTGCCCAGTCAATATATCCATAGATCAACCTTAATATCTCAAATAACCTTAATATCTCAAATAGTCATATTGCATGAACATAAAAAGAAAACATTCGTTTTTTAAAAAAATAATAATAATGGCAGGAACTATACATATTTGGAGCAAGAAAGTTTTTGGTGAACAATATTCCTCCATCAGGGTGCTTTCCATCATTTCCTACCCGCATGACACCAAAATGAAATTGCAAAGAAACAACGAATAAAGGATCACATCTTACAGTAAGTGGCTCCCAGGAGTGTATATCAGTTGCAGTCTCAGCTTCTGCGATTTGTCATTGTACACTCAGATCTTAATGAGTTCCTCGAAGAGATCACACGAATGAGGTACATGGAAAGCCAAAGGAATCAGCCAGTACCTCATAAGACTGTGCTGGCATAATTGATCAATGATTGGATGAATAATTGCTTTCCTTTGCAGGGATATTAGGTACAAGGAGCCTTGCTGCCCCAATAGCATTGATGGTGATCTCAGGCGCAGTCACAACACTATTCCCTGTGAAGATAGAAACACTCACATTTACTTTGATGATCACCCGAGCCAGATCACAAATGAAATACATGTAAGACACGAGACAACAATTTGCAGGCCTTTGAGTCTCAAACACTTTGTGCATGTCTAGAACTCAGCAACATCGATGCAACATTTTGATCAATTGAATTCTGTTGAGCTATGGAGAATCTTGTAAATTAAGAGTAACATGCCATGAGGTATATATGGGCTAAGGAGATGGCTATTAATAATGCACCCAAAGTATAAGTGTCTATGTACGGTTATAGTTTTGGAACAAATAAAGTCTAAGGGTTAATCTAATAATAATCAATGAATTGAGCCTTTCATTAATATACCCCGTGGGGTGGCTCTCCCTTTTCACTGGGATTTTAGCTCTCATTCTCTAAGAAAATTTTCAAAAAAGGACCCCTTTCAAGATGAAAATTTTAGACAAATGATAAAACCAGAAACGTTCTGTGAAAATTACCATCAAAATACGAAGCAAAACAATGTCACATATGACACTTCCAAATTACTTACACATTTTGTTGAGTGTCCCCAAAATTGCATTGAGAGGGAAAAATAAATATTACAACTTAAGGAAATAGACTAGCCAGGCTCAATGCTATTGTATTGACGCCTGAAATTAGGAATAAAATTTTCCAAGAATGAGGTAATCCACGTGAGATGAGCATTTAGCTCTAATATAACCAGCTTGTAAAACAAAAAAAAAAAAATTAATTTCACAAAATCAAAGACAAATATTTGCCAAGATAATATACCCATTGGACCTCCAACATCTAATCAGGCAGTTAGGTATGACAACTGAACTTGAATTTAACTCTCTCATCAGGTCGCAGTAACAGGGTAAACATTTGAATGTAATATGCAGAACATCATGTAAATAATATTTTATTTTTTGAAAACGATGTTCTGATTGAAACCAAATGAATTTAATGATATTAGGATAGATCAGGAAAATTATAAACAAAAGTCACATCACCTTGTTAGGTGACACGGAATATGGAGGAATGGGGATGAAAATATCTAATCTATATTTCACAGATGGCAATTTCTCCAAAAATGAAGGGAGAATATATGGTGATCAATCCTAAATTACACAATTGTCTGAAGAAAAATGCCAATAAGAGATCATGATATCAACCTTTAGGGAGAGAATTGAAACAGAAATTTCCTGGAAAACAAAACAGTAAAAAGCATAAAGGGGAACTATATCAGGGCAAGTAAATCGCCCCTAATTAATTGAGCCAGTTTTTCTGAGTATAAATTGAACAAGATGATGCACAACTTCAGAGCCACTTAAATTTCAGTCTCAGACACGGAAATTTGGACTCCAATCTCTGTGGTATTAACAAGTATATTAGTATTAAATATTCACCATGTTGAAAGTAAAAATTTCCTCACCAGTGGGAAATCTGATTAAACTTCACCAAGTTTGCCAAGTCAGCAAGGGCTAAAGGCAGAGATGGACTTCATACTTTTTTTTCAAGGTAGATCCAACGAGAGCCAGAAAGAATGCAGTTAGCCATTTCATTGACTACACAGAAAGTAAACCACTTTTAATCATCTGCGCAAGTAGTTCTGAAGCTGAACTATGATCAACACTTTCAGAAAATGCATTTAACATCGTCTTGCAAAGTTCTTCATCAGGAGAAACACCGTTAGATAACATCATGTAAAAGAAATACTTTGCTTCAGCAATAATGCGTCTCTTGCACAATCTATTGATTACAGCACTGTAATCACTTATTGAAATTTGAAATCTCTTTCCAATCATTTTATGGAAGAACAGAACAGCCCTGTGGACGTTGCCTTTTGCACAATGTGCTTTTATCATTACAGTGTAAGCAACTTTGGACAAACAGACATTCTGATCTTCAAGAGCAATTAGCAGTCTATCAGCATATTCTAGGCCACCATTGATGCAAAGGCCATTGATCAAAACATTATAAGTTACAGGAGTAGGCTCCAGTTTCAGCCTTAACATCTCATTGAACAATTGGAAGGCTTTTTCCATGTTGTGAGCCTTACAAAAACACTGGATGATGGTATTATATGTAATTTGATCTGGATGTAAACCCTTAGAGTGCATATCATTGAGCACTTGGAGGGAATCATTCAACCTCCAATTTTTGCAAAAACATTTGATAATTACGGTATAAGTAATGTGATTTGGAATTACATTATTTGCTTCCATCTCTTGTAGTAATTCAATCACACCTTGCATATATCCAGCTTCACACAATGCATTCATAAGAATGGTATAAGTTACAGCATTTGGCAATACACCGCAATGTGTAATGCGTTGAAACAATTTTCTAGCCTCTCCCAAGTTTTTTTTCTTGCAGAATCCATAAATCATAGAGTTGAAAGTAACAATAGTAGGAGAAATTCCTTTCTCAATAACTCTTTTATACAACTGTGAAGCTTCCTCAATATTGCCAATCTTTACATATCTGTCAATCATAATATTATAAAAAACTATATTCTGTGGCTCATTGCTCGTTAGGTCTTCAAAATACTTTCTTGCCTCTGTTGTTATTCCGTTTTCACACATAGCTACCAAAAAAGAACTGTGAATGAAGGAATTTGGGAAGAATTTGTTAGAACAGATCTCCCTATAAAACTTTAAAGCACTCTGGACTTCTCCTAGTTTGCAAAGCCCATGAATCAAGATAGAATAAGTTATGAGATCTGGTTTCAGGCCTAAAGTTTCCATGTCATAGAACAATCTTAGTGCTTCCTCAACACGTCCATATTTGCACAAACTACTGAGTAATACACTGTATGGGATGAGACTCAACTGAAATCCAAGAGAAACCATCTCATCTAGCAACTTCAAACCTTCATCAATATTGCCCATGTGACAATGCCCACAAATCAGTATTGTATACGTAACAACATTAGGATTTAACCCAGCCGACAACATTTCCTGAATGAGCTGCCAAACCCCATCCATTAAGCCAAGTAAGAGAAACCCTTTGACAAGAATGTTGTAGGTTACTATATCAGGCTTTAACCCCTGGTTTTTCATGTGGTCCATAAAATTTAGAGCTTCCTCTATGGAACCAGCTATACACAAACCATGAATTAAAATATTGTAACTATATGCATCAGGATACAGACCTTGCTTAAGCATCGTACAGAACAAAGATTTTGCTACATCTACAAAACCAGACTTACAAAATCTTGACATAATTGTATTGAAGGAAACAACAGAAGGGCCAAGTCCATTTGCCTTAGAATTCCTCAAAACTAGAATGGCATCTTGTAGCCTAGCCTGCTCACATAGGCCATCTATGAGTATAGAGCTAGAATGTTCATTTTCAGAAGCCCCATTGTCCCTCATTTTACTGTAGGTATCCCAAAACATGTCAGTATGTCTTAAATTATGCAACAAGCTATTATAGGTTGGAGTAGAAGCCGGCAAATCTAAGTCTTTCATATATGCCAAAACAAGCAAGGCATCATTAACCATCTCATATCTTGAATAAGCAAAAGCCAATGCATCCCATACCACACTATTTGATTCCCAGCCCCTGAAATTGCTCACAAGCAGCTCACAAAGTAAGGGAGAAGAACCAGAACCTATCAGAAATCATGAAAAAGATTTAAAAAGAAACCACGAACCAAAAAAAGAAAGAAAGAAAATTCAATTTAATGCAGTATGCATAATATTGACAGAAGAAAATATCTATAACATTTTTAAACAGATAATATATTACAATGATCTTAAAACTGAAGTTATCAAGTTTGTATCGTTGACATGTGTTTCAGTTTAAAAACTGATTTATGGAGAGCAACAAGCTGCATATAGTTTCTTGACCCTACAAGAAAAGAGCATTCTAAAGACTTCAACAATAAAGTTTTTCTCTTTAAGCAATAAGGATTTGAATCAGTTTCTGTCTATCATTTTAACCACCACTCCCTTAAAAATAGGGTGGCTTTGCAAGAAAATGATGCAGTGTGTAGTTTCCTGTAGAGGGATGTACAAGTCAGTGAGGAAAAATTGTCAGGATTTTGGGTGTAGTTGAGGTGCGTGATTTAAGTGTGTCATTAAACCGTTTATACTTTCAAGTCATTTTATTGGAAACTGTCTGTTCAACTGTTGACTTTGATCGTGAATGTATGCAAAAGGATCAAACACATTGTATCATGTGAGTTAAAGCTACAAGCTACTTCAACTATTTCCAGCCAATCTGCATAATCATATAGGGCCAAAGTACTTGGGATCAAATTTGGGTACTGGTTCTATGGATCAATTATCATTTGGTTGGGGAGGAGTAAACCACATTCCAGTAAACCCAGGTGCAAAATAGCATGTGCTTGAGGATAGACGTTTATAGGTACCATGGTTAGAGAGTAAGTTCAGCGTTGCAAACCACTTGTTTCTCAGTTACCTATTCGAGCTTGGATAAAAACCATTAAACTGCAACCATTAGACCAGTAATTAGATTTAGGACAGATATTGCTTTCTGTCACTCTCTATAAGTTCTCTCCCTCCACTCTCCTTTCTGCTTGTTTAGCACTTACATACGCAAGTAAGCTTAAGGTTTCCCCAAAAATTTCTCACCTAAACCTGCTTCTAAGTTCATCAAACCTGAAACCTAAAAATATATGAATTTCAAATTAGACCATGAAAGCCGTACCTTCCTGTTCAAGCATTTGATTTATGACCAACTGCAAGTCACCATACCGCCTTTTGCTGGCTAAAACATGCACAACAACAAACTGGGAATCCCTGGAGTGCCGAAACCCGTAGTCATTCCTCAAGGCATAAAAGAAGAACAACGCAGCGTCTGAATTCTCTCCCCTCAGAGAATCGATAATCTGATCCACCTGCGGCTGATTCAGCTTCCAAAATACGGAACGGAAATATTCTCCGGCAAGGAAATTTCCCGGGTCAAAATTCCTCAAACCCGTGAGAACTTCATGAACTGGGTCAACCGCCCTAGAATCGACAGAGGAGGCGGTGACAGGTTCATTTTCAACCTTTGCAGCAGAGACTGAGGTTTTGGTGAAAATGAAGATTGTGAGCGGACAAAGGCATGGAGATTTCCGAGGAAAAATGTGGGGTTTCCATTTATGGACGCGTCTGAGCATGGAAGAGCAGCTAGGGTTCAAGAGTGGGACCCCTCCTATTTTTCAAGAAAATGAAGAGAAAACGAAAAGGGGATCATAAGGTGTGTGGAATTCGTGTGAGGTTTTGGAGAGCAAGTTACTTCCTTTTCTCTGCCCAAGCAAGGTTTAATGGCGGAGGTGATGGCTTAGTGAAGAAGAAGGAATTCTAAACCGTTGGTTTTCGCGGCAATTTTGACCATAGACGACGACACATAATTAGCCCTTGCAAAAAATAAAAATAAAAATAACTGATGGAAAGCATCAAATAATTATTTAGGTTTTTTTCCACATACGACTTAAAGCACTCAAACAGTGTACTTAAAAAAGAGCTTAATATATTACAGTTAAATTTATTTTTAACTTAAATAAATTTAAAATTATATTAAACTCGTTTAAATTAAAAATAAATTCATTAAGATAGGAAGAATGTGTTGTGAAACTCATTGTTAACGAGTTTGGCTTCAAATTTTTTTTTTCTTTCAAGAAAAAATGCCAAGCGGTTTTGGCTTCCAAAAAAAAAATTAAAACAATAATATTCCAAACTCCTTCAACATTTATTTTTAAAAAAAAATATTTTAAAAAAAAGGCAGACATAAAATTTATTTTGAAAATTTTATTTGCCTTCAAAAAAAAATAATTAGCCCGTTTTATAATAATTTTTTTGTTTTCCATAATTTTTTGATAATATTTAGGTAAAAAGATATACATGAAAAATCAAAGGCAATACATTTACAATTTCTTATTTCTCTCTTTTTTTAAATTACAAAAGGCAAGTGAATAAATTTGAAATTAAGAAAATCAATTTTGTATTGATTCAATATCCCCTTCTTTTCTCATCAAGTATTCAACAACCTTATCACCCTTGAACAAATTTCAATGTCTCCTTCCTTTCTCCTCTCTCCCTCAAAGATGAGATGATTAGATAATAAATATATAATCATGTTTAATGATTAAAATAAATAATTGAAGAAGATATTCATTTAAAAAAATAATGGCTTGATTTTCTTGCTCAAAAAAGTATTGGCAGGAAGAGATTCATTAACATGACAAATAATGACTTCCGGTAGCACATCTTGTTCTCCTTCTTAAATGTGGTACCGAAAGTCACTATTTGTCAGACTAATGAATCTCTTCTTACCAATATTATTTTGAGCCAAAAAAAAAAATCAAACCATTATTTTTTATTAATGAATCTCTTCTTCAATTATTTATTTTATTTATATCATTTATTTTAATCATTGAACATGATTATACATATTATCTAATCATCTCATCTTTGATCATTAGGGAGAAAGGAATGAGACATTGTAGCTTGTTCAAAGGTGATAAAGTTGTTAAATACCTGATGAAAAAAGAATGGGACATTGAATCAACATAGAAGTAATTTATTAATTTTAAATTTATCCACTTGTCTTTTGTAATTTAAAAAAGAGAGAGAAGGGAGAAACTGAAAATGCACTGTCTTTTATTTTTCATGTCTTCCTTTTTATTCAAATATTATCAAAAAATATGGAAAACAAAAAATTTATTAAAAAGTGGGTAGTTATATTTTTTTAAGGAAAATAAATTTCTATGTCTACCCCTTTTTTTAAATAATTTTTTAAAAAAAATATGTTGAACGAGTTTGAAATATTGTTGTTTTAAAAAAAAATTGAAGCCAAATTGACATCTTTTAAAAAAAAAAAAAATTTGAGATTCCCCCGATCCCACTGAATTCGTTATTAACTTGAACGATTTCAGTATAATTTCAAACTCGTTTAAACTAAGAACAAATTTGACTGTAGTATATTGAATTTTTTTTTTGAAGTGTAGTATTTGTGTGTTTTAAATTACTGTTTAATGTGTGTGTAAAAGAAAACCAATTATTTAGTTGGCTAGATGTAAAAGAGTAAATTTAGTAATGAAGTCTGAAGCACTCAACACAATGAAACTTTTTGTAGATGTAAATTTAATAATAATCAATTAATAAGGATGTGAATTTAACAATAATCAATTAATAGTTGTGTAAATTCAGCAATGTCATGAACCCTCCTTTAACTCCGTTAACCAGCTAATATATTTTAGAGTATAAGACTTCATTTTAAAATCATTTAAGTAATCAAAATTATTCATTTTTGCTTAACTTCCTATATAAAAGTTGCTCTAAATAATTTTTTCTTTCTAATAATAATTAAAACTACTCTTTTTTTGTAGAATAAAAGAAAGAAAAAATGTTAAGCAAAAAGGAATAAGAAAGAAAAAAAATAGTTAAATAAAAATCAGTAGTTTTGATTACCATTAGAAAGATAAAATTATTTAGAATAACTTTTATAAAGAATGTTAAGTAAAAAGGAATAGTTTTGATTATTTAAATAATCCTAAAACGAAACCAAAAACCCTAAAAATAGTAAAATATATCTGAATTAGGGGTTTAAAGACATTGCTAAATTTGCACCCTTATTAAATAATTATTACAAAATTTACACTCTTAAAAAGTTGTGTATAGTACTCTTGACCAATAACTTCATTATTAAAGTTGCATATTTACCCTATTTACTATCATTATTTACATAATTATATACTATCTGCACTGAGTAGCAAATCTTACGGGACATCTGAACTTATAGACCTTTCTTAGAAGTAAATCAAACAAAAATACCCTCATAATATATAAAGATCAAATCAGGGTTTTAAATATACAAAATTTTAAATTAGGCATCAATTTGGATTTCAAAATGTTATCAATTTATTTATTTACTTTTTTTTTTGCATATGTGTGAATTTCATATACTTAATTAAAGATTTCATATACTGAAGTTGTAATTTGTGATACTTGACCTGCAAATACATGGATAATGGGAGTCACATTTTTTTTAAATTAGGGGTAGTGAGGTCTTTTCTGAAGATATGCAAATTTCATATTGATATTGGCAGCCCAATATGAGATTATGTAAATTCAAATCATTGATTTATCCTTTTCATATTTTAAAGATATTTTTTTGTGAACTTTTCTCAAGAAAAAATATACAAAATTTTTAAATTAGTGAAAAATAACATTACTGTTAAATCAATTAATATTGACCCTAGCTAAGATCATCAAACTAATAGGTGGCTGAGCATAGTTAAAATTTAATCACGATAAGGGTTAGGAGTGAAAAAACATATATCTTACCAAATTTATATCAACTTCACATAGCTAAAGATGTGTAAGAATAAAACAAAAATTGGGAATGTGAAGAGTCAAATCCCTCACGTCCTAGTGCAAGCAACTTTAGAATGAAATTATGGGTTTGAATGAACATGTATGAATGATCGCCTCTCCAATTGAACCGAACAATATTGTATCTAAATGCCTTTTAGAAATCTACCTTCAATTTAACTGGATAATACTAAATCAAAACCAATCAGATAGTCATATCAAAATTAAAAAAATAGAAATATTTGTTAAGTTTTTTTATATGAAATGAGAAGGCAATCACTCAATCCACTTGCATCTATAATCAAGATACCTCTCATCAATTTATCACACATACACAATCAAAATATTTCTCATGTTTTGCACTTTGTAGTTAACTATTTACCATCCTATCTTATAGCATTTCACTATTTGCTGCATATTTACTTGTCTCCCTATCAAATATCGCATCATTTAGCTTAGGCATTGCATTCCAGTTTCATAATCAAAATATTTCTCGTGTTTTGAACTTTGTGTTTATTTTCTTTTTCCGTTACTTATCTTTACTTTACATGTTTCTTGAAAAAATTGTGACCAAAATCCCCCAAGATACTGACATCATTTAAGTATATAAGCTCACATATTAGATCCTTTTACTTCTATCATGCATAGATCTCGTGGTCCACTTAAAAAAAAAGAAAAGAAAAGGTCAACAATCATTAAAAAAGGACTAAACTTTTGAGGGTATTCCTTCTAATCCAAAATATGTCTTGTTACAGAAGCATCCTCGATCAAGAATAGAAGTCTCATTTGGATAATGTCTAGGGCATTAAAATGTTCCTAATTTACTTGCTTGCAATTGAATGTGAGATTTAAATGATAAGAGATGTATAACCTATTTTAAATAAGAGAAATATTCGTAATATAAGACTCGGCTGACTAATTTAAAAAAAATTATATAAATTAAATAAGTTATTTTAAAGTATCTATATTTAATATTGTTCTTTCTACTAATTTTACGTATTTATAAATTGATATATAATATAATTGTACACGTAAGCATTTTAAAGATATCATTATTCATGTAATATAGACTATAATTAAGTTATTTATTTAATTTTATTAATCTTATCAAATTAATCAATTAAATTTTATATACATTAAGGACCAGATGTACTATTAAAACGCAGTGTAGTTTATTGACAAATTAAACTAGATAATTTCACCTCTATCCTTTAATTTCTATTATGTTAGCAAAGCAGATCTTACATTTTAGATAGGAGGAAGTTTATAATAATATATTTTGGCATTTTTATGCATAAATTTGATCCATTAATTTTTGGTTGAACAATATCACATTAATTCTTTAGTTTTTCTTGAAGTAATTAATTATTTTACAAAGTTACATTAATTCTTTATTACCTTTGAACCTTTTGCTTTTAAGTTTTAACAATAAAATGTGCAGTATGTGTCTCCTTTTGTAAACATTCTAATTGTGAGTATTAAGATCCAAGAGACATCATCATTACAGGCAAAGTCATAGCTTAAGCTTTGCATCTTAAAAGCAGAATGTATATAGAAATTGTAAATAAATAATTTAATGAAAACAATTATAATATATTTTGAGTTAAAAATTATTACTTGTATTGTATAAAAATAATAACTATGGATACATTTAATTTGCGATTCTTATTTTTTTTAAGTTTTATGTTTTAATTATATTTGTTAAGTTTGCCGTGAAAATAAATCTGAAAAATGTTTTAAAATTTAAAATGATAATTAAAATAAAATGTTGGATTTAATTTCGAGCAAAGAGTAAGAAAATAGAAATAAGTTAAAATTCCAAAATTGTTGGCATCTTAATATAAACAAATAAAAAAAGATTGATCATTCATTTAAATTTGCTTTCCTTTCTCTGCAAGTAAACAAATAAAATATAAACCATTTCAAATAAAAGTAAAAGATAAATAACTTTGATAGATCATTTAAAATAGAAATAAGTTAAAATGTTGAATTTAACTTTGATAAATCATTCAAAATAAATGAAAGAGAAACACGAACTCAAAAAAAGGGCTATAAAAAAATTATTAAGATATAATAGATGAACATGATATTGAAATGCCACCAAAAGCCTTCACGTTAAAATAATAATTAGAGTGAGAATTTTAAAAGCATAAATATGGAGCTAAATCAATATTTTATTTGACCAACCTCAAGTTCAACCAACCTATTTCTTTATGTGCTAATAAAGG